>PVJC01044067.1:0-14425 GCA_004026665.1 Murina feae
TGCCCCAACCCTCCCCAGCCTTCCAGCTGTAGGTTGACAGTCCGTTCAATACTGTTCTGCCTCTGTATCTGTTTATTTTCATCAATTTATAGTGGTCTTTATTATCCATAGATGAGTGAGGACATGTGGTTACCATAGCTAAGATTTGGAAGCAGCCTAAGTGCCCATCAACAGATGAATGGATTAGAAAACTGTGGTACATCTACACAATGGAATACTATGCTGCTGTAAAAAAATAAGGAATTCTTGCCATTTGCAGCAGCATGAGTAGAACTGGAGAGTATTATGCTAAGTGAAATAAGCCAGTCAATGAAAGAAAAATACCTAGATTTTTAATATACATATTTTTTCTAGATATTTGAACATATATATCAAGAAACAATAGTGTGGCCCTAACCAGTTTGGCTCAGTGGATAGAGCATCGGCCTGCGGACTCAAAGGTTCCAGGTTCGATTCCAGTCAAGGACATTCACCTTGGTTGCAGGCACATCCCCAGTTGGGAGTGTGTAGAAGGCAGCTGATCAATGTTTCTCTCTCATCGATGTTTCTAACTCTCTATCTCTCTCCCTTCCTCTCTGTAAAAAACCAATAAAATATTTTTTTTTAAAAGGAAGAAACAATAGTGTGATATGAGAGTGCTTATTGCATTCAATGGTTTGATCTTATGGCGAACATCATATATAGTAGCTCAGAGGAAAAGATGTGTAAGATGTAAGTCTGAACAAAGCTCGGACCTTATTTCACTTCACCTGTGTAAAAACTGAACAGAAAACCTACTGCAGAATGTCACAGGCACTTTTCTTAGGTTAATGATAATATGAATTTCTTGCTTTTGAAGAAGCAGTCTCTAGCATGGATTCCACCAAACGTTGGTATGACTCACATATGACTCACATATGACTACAGGGATCAGTTGCCAACTCTGAATTCTACTTTTCAGCTGATTTTTCTGGTCATTAGTGTTCTTATCTCACCTCCCTCCCCCATCATATTAGTCAGGACTCCTTTGGTTCAAAGAGACAGAATTCTAATGATTCAAGGTGAGCAATGCTAAAGGCTCCTCCCCCACCTCTGACTTCCCAAGTGGGTCTCACATACAGAAAAGTCCAAGGCTATAGCTGGCTTCAAGCCCAACATAATCTAATTCAAGTCTTTTCTCTCTCTTTTTTAAAATTGACCTTTTCTTGTGTCTTCTAACAGTTAAAAGCACATCCTACCAGCATGCTGATCACAGTAGTAGAAAGATATTCTCTCTGGGCTCTGACAGGAAATTACCAGGAGGAGCCTTATTTACCCTGTGTAAATCAGATGCTGTTTTGTCCAGCACTATGGCCAGAGAGGTGTCAGGTGCAGCACTCTCACTGGCCAGGCCTGGGTCATGTGGGCACTGCTGTGGGAGCATGCAGACCTTATCAAAATCACATAGAATGACTTCCACACAAGAAACACGGCTTTGTTATGAGGATGGTGTGCTTAGGAGTCATTGGTTGATTCTTTTTTATGCCCTGGCCGGGAATCGAATCTACAACCTTGATGTATTGGGAGAACACTTTAACCAACTGAACTACCCGGCCACTCTTCACTACCAGATGTGACATGAAAAAGAAAGAAAGAAAAGAATGGAGGAAGGAGGGAAGGAGGGAGGGAAGGAAGAAAAGAAGGAAGGAAGGAAGGAAGGAAGGAAGGAAGGAAGGAAGGAAGGAAGGAAGGAAGGAAGGAAGGAAGGAAGGAAGGTTTTCTTGGGGTTTTATAGAGATAGTTTTAAGTTTAAGGAGAGAATTAGATGTGTATTTAAAGAGCCCTATGAAGAAAGAGCTTCTCATTTTATCTAGCCAAGACTCTAATTCTCCAGTTGCACTCAAGAGTGAGTCCCAAGGCCAAACAAGTTCAGCGACCAGATCTTGTTTCTTGGGTCACACAACTAAGGGGGCAGCAGTCAGGTATCAATCTTTTGAAATCAAATTTACCTTGTTTTCTTTGTTTACTACATACTTTCAAAATAAATGATCTATGAATATCAGTAGTCCCCACAAAGGGACAAAAATTTTAAATAGATGCTTCACCCAACAAAATACACAGATGGTAAATAAGCACATGAAAAGATGCTCAGCATTATTATTCATTCAAGCAAAACAAACTAAAACTAAAATGAGATACCACTGCCCATGTACTCGAATGACTAAAATTAAAAAGACTGACAATGCCAAACATTAATGAACATGTGAAGCAACAGTATGGCAGTTTCTTATGAAGTCAAACATGCATTTACCATTTAAATCAGCAATTCCATTTTTAGGTATGTACCCAGTTGAAATAGAACTGTGTCTATAGAACATGTGTTGAAATATTTGTGACAGCTTTATTTATAATAACCAAATTATAAAACAACAGAAATGTTCATCAACTGGTAAGCAGATCAGCAAATTATGATATATCCATAAAATGGGATCCAACTTACGTATAAAAAGGTGTGCACTACTGATATATGCAACAATATGAATGAACCTCAAAAGCATTATGCTACATGAAAGAAGCCAGATATACAAGAGCACACATTGATATTATATTCCAGAAAAGGCAAAACTGTAGCAATAGATAACAACTCAGTGGTCAGTGCCCACTAGTTGGGCAGAAACAGATTGACTGCAAAGGTACTCTAGGGAACTTTCTCAGATAATGTAAATATTGTGAGTTATTATTGTGGAGGTAATTACCCAACATCAAATTGTACATGGAAAATTGGATACAGAATACAATACAAAATATGGAGGGGAAGAAACATAAAAAGTATCATCGCTCTTTTGGATAGACTTGCCTAATGTACCTGATGTCTTTATACTCCTGAACATATTTCAGAAAATGAAAATAGAAACCTGCCAAACAATCAAACAGTTAATTCCCAAATAAAATGCATGATCTCCTTTGGATCCCAAGTTCTTGGTTTTCCAGTATTTATCACTATGGTATTTAACCAAACAATATTTTAAAAAATTACTTGATAGCACATGTAATTTTTCCACGATGAGCATGTAATAATAACAATAGAATTCCTAAAGCTTAACCCCAAAAACCCACAAGGGACTTTAACATGATGAAATGGAGACATCTGAGAAAAAATAGATATGTAACTTCATGCTGTTTTTAATTTATGTACACAGCCATTTGTTATTTAAAAAAAGAATCTAGCAAAAAAATAATCTCTTTTTTGGAGTGTATATTCTCGGTAAATTCCAACTGCAGAGCTACCATTTGAAAGACACATCCATCTTCTGAGAAGTCACAACCTTATTATCATGGAGATTAGCATGCAATTTAGACATGATTCATTGATCAAAGCTTCTGAGAAGGCAGTGTCTTGACCAAGAGGCAGATAATCATAAAATACTCTGACTTGAATCACGTGGATTAAAAATCTATGTATTTTCTCTTTAATCTGAATTACAAATGATTTCCATTGCAAAGGGATTGAATTAAAAAGCATTAGACATGGCTCAGTGGCTGAGTGTCAATCTATGAACCAGGAGGTCACAGTTCAATTCCCGGTCAGAGCACATGCCTGGGTTGTGAGCTTGATCCCCAGTGGGAGATGTGTAGGAGGATTCTCTCTCATCATTAATGTTTCTATCTCTCTCCCTCTTCCTTCCTCTCCAAAATAAATAAAAATATTTTTAAAAGCATTAGTGGTTAAAGTAAAAGAGTTGGTAAAGAGAGAATAAAAGCAGTATAGAAAAAATTTTCTTGAGGCTAGAAAAATTGCCACGAATTATTCTGTACTCTCAAAATGACCTGTTTATGCTACACGTTAATAAAAGGTATATACTTTCAATTAAAAAATTTTAGATATCCTGACTCCTATGACCAAGACTAACCTTTGTACAGCAGTGCTATTAGTGAGATCCCTTCACAATACCTCCGTATATTTTAATTATTTTTCACAGAAGATAATTTTAATATCATCTATGTATAAAAAATGTGCTAAGTGTTGGAAAAAAAGGAGATGTGTGAGAAACACAGTTAACCTCCAGTATAGTGGAGAGGAAGAAGACATGAGAATAATACTTGAATAAAAATATTGGAATATTCAACATTTTTCATGGAAGCGCATTTTATGATTTTTCTTCTTTCAGCATATGCTCCATGGTAAATCCCAATGATCTAAACAATATTATCAACAAAAATTGAATGTGGTGGGGGTGGGGTGTGCAGGGCATCAGTGCTGGTAGATTTGGCTTTAAACACAAGATCTGAACCCTGTTAACAAGGTGACTTTGTGAAATCTTCTTAATTGCCTTTAAACCCTAATTACCTTATTGATAAAAGTTGCAAAATGATGTCAACCAATACATGCATAGGTTGAGAAAGGTATCTGACTTACAGTAGGACCTAAAGAAGTTGCTAGTTTCCTTTTTCTCCCCCTCCCCACCATGACGTTTCAAATCCATGGCCTGTTAGACACTTCTTGACAAAGGTGCAGCCTAAAGCTACACCCTTTCTAGGACATTGTTAACGGTGTTACAATTCCTCACGTGCATTCTCACTGTGTCACTACATCCTGTGCTTTGACCACCTGTAGATGCTTACATCGCCTTAGATCCTGGCAAACTCCTCTCCCTCTTCTTGACCCTCTATCACAGGCTACTCAAATGTCCCCACATTTTTGGCCTCCTTTTCCCACTCTTTTCTACTCAACTCAGACTTGCTCACTGTTATCTCCTTAGAAACATTCCATTTCATCCATAACTGAGCACTTTTGCTAATATTAGTCTTACCTCTACCCCTCTTGTCATTATCTTAAAATCAGTGAATCAAGCCCTTTATTCTGGCCCTGAAAACAATACCTATTCTATAAAGCTCTCACTAAACTGACGGTTGGCAACAAATTCCTCTGAAATCTTTCAGAACTGAAGTTGAGATTATCAGAGCCCAGTCACATAATGCATGTTCTTCTTTGATGCATAAAATGTTAATAATTCATACAGTCATGCTGCAACATGGTAATGACATCTACATGACAGCCTTTGTTCTAAGCACAAGGAGACATACCAGAGAACAAAACAAAGGCCTGTCCTCATGCAGAAAGGAGAGACATCAGACAACAAACAAGTAATAAATACATGAGGAAATATAAAGCAAGGTAAGGGAAGAATGATTAAAGGCCTGTCTGGTAAGATGACACTTGCGTGCATATATAAAAGAAGTACGTGAGCCATGCTGATACGTGTGGGAAGAGAATTCAGGAAGAGGGAAGAGCCATGCAAAAGCTGAAAGTCAGGAGGTTGCTTGAGAGTGGCTGGAATTGAGTCAGGGGGAAGGAAGTGGGAAGATGAAGAGTGAGCCTTGTAGGAAAAAGTAATGATGTGGATGTTATTGGGAGAGAGGGGAATCCACGGGAGGCTTTTGAATAAAGTGACACCATGTGACTTTTCTTTAGGGGTAAAAAAAATTGAAGTAGACTTTCGATCCAAATTCCAAATCTTCTACTAAACTATGCTAAGGTAGTCCATCATTTTTTTTGAGGCTCAATTGGGGATAATAATAATTCTTGTCAAGCTGAGAAAAATTAAATGAGCACTTACCAGAATGCCTAACATATGGTGGGCACTTTATTGAGTACTAAACATTATCTCGTTTGTGTAAGGTCTGGGGGCTGGGCAGATAAGGGACCTTCAAGGTTCCCCCACTGAGCCAAATAAACAGCCCAAGGCCAAACTGCAGCCATGATAAAACCGACGCGGTAACAACTCCCTCCTTAATGGCCATCTGGAATTTCTCAGGATGGCCAAGATGGAGTTGTACAAAGTCCCCTCTTAAACTCAAATCAACCCTCTCCCCCCGCCCCCCATCTACCACAGACAGATCTGATTGGCCCAACAGCAGCATAAAGAAGCTTTACCAGGTTTGTGTGTCTGTGACTTCCCTGCCCGTTTCCCCCCAGGACCGGAGAACCTCACCCAGGGGCAATTAATAAACGCGATCTTTTCCTTTTACCCTGCTTGTCTTGGTCAACTTATTGGTTTGGGGTCGGATTAAATCTTTCACTTTGCATTTGTCAATATCAGCTTTATTTCTCTTCAAAATAATGTTTTTCTTGGGATCACATCTACACAATTGTGGAAACTTTGGATAGATCTCAAAGGTATTCATTTCATTATGCTTTATACATGCAATCTGGAGCCAATTTAAGCAAAATTTAAAAAAATAATTAGATTTAAGGCAAAGCAGCAAAACCAAGTATGATTCCCCTCATGAACAGTGACTTTACCTCTTTATATTGGCTTGAAAGTCACTATTCATGCCTTTATGTATTTTTGTTGTAAATACGCTCATGAACATATCTTGAGGGAAATAGTCATGCGGAATCTTTGTCTTGCTATTCCTCACTGACTAATTCTCAGATAATAGCTTTTTCTACAGGACATTATGCAAAATGTCTTAAAACCAGTTTTAAGAGCTCCTTGGCAGAAATACGAACCCAAGGAAAAAGGAGATTATTAAAGCATAATACACTTGCATGCTTTAAATCCACTTTTCTTTTTAATTTTAACATTTTTCTAAAAGTATTATGCAGTAAACAAAACCCAAAGTGAAACAGCGTACCATTAATATTGGTCCCTGACATTAAGAAGGGTGACAGGGGCAAGACATGAAATGTTCCCTCTCTCACTTGGCTGTGAGGCCACATGCAGCAAGGTGAGAAGTGTGAAGGGCAAAGAGCAAGGCTATTGAACCTGTGAAACTTATGACAAGTAAGGCATCAGCCATTGATTTTGTCAGCCTCATACTTCACAATCTCTTATCTGTAATAAAGTGGGAGGGAGGAGAAAATCATTTTCCCTCCATTCTATATTGTTTGAACATCATTACCATGAATCACTCAAGAGAGCCTTCACTATTGCTAGGCAACTGCAGCATTTGCCTTATAGTCCCATGCAACGTGATGAAATTGTGTTGTTCCATGGTTTATAAAAATCCCTGAAAAAAATAATTCAGTGGTATTGCCATTCTACTTCAAATACTGAAGTTCAAAGGATATGTGATCCTCTTTACTTCATTTTTATTTTACAGTGAAAATGACACAATGTCACCCTGACCGGTTTAGTTCAGGGGATAGATCGTTGGCCTGAGGACTAAAAGATCCCAGGTTTGATTCTAGTCAAGGGCATGTACCTTGGTTGTGGGCACATCCCCAGGAGGCGGTGCAAGAGGCAGCTGATGGATGTTTCTCTCTCATCAATGTTTCATACTCTCTATCCCATTCCCTTCTTCTCTGTAAAAAAATCAATAAAATATATTTTTTAAAAAGGACACAATGTTAGCAAATCCCTCCTCCAGGTATTTTTTGGGGGGTAACCAGGCTCCCTTTTGAGAAGGCTCCTTTCTGGGCAGCCTTCTAAGACAGAAACTGCTCCTGCAACCTCTCCCCAAGTGAGGAAAACTTCAGTCCATGACTTCTGTGCCCTTTTAGTGGAGTGTCCTCTGAGACACATCTGACTCCTGCTGGGAACTCAGCACTGTCCAATGACATTTCTTTCTTTTATTTTTTCTCTGTTAAGTTTTGTCTCATCGCCTTTAGCAGCTGTTTTAAAACTTACCACTCCCCTTAAAGCTTTGAAACTGAAATCTTCCCTTTCACTTTTCATGAGTGAAACACTTGACAAATAAAATAGCTGTCTGCAGCCATCCTCCACAGCCAGATGTATGCATTTACCGGCTCACCTCCCAACCTCCTTGCCTTTTCCGCTGCGACAAAGATTGCCCTTCCACTTGAGGCTCATCACTTCAGTGGCTTGTGTGGCAGGCAGAATCCTTCGATGTCCTTCAGGATTCCCTGCTGATGGCCCCTCAGAGAACAGGAACCTCAGCCCTACAACCAAGAGGAAGTAACTGAACTCTGCCAACAAGAAGAATGAGTTTGGGAAATGGATCTATAACCGGGAGCCCCCAGATAAGCTGGTTTGGTACCTTGGTTTCAGTGGAAAACCCAGTCATGCCTACAGAGCTGAGATAATTATGGGTATTTTAAGCTAGTAAGTTTGTGGCAAATTGTTACACAGAAATAGAAAACTATACTAGGTACATTCTAGATAGGTTCTTATCTCTTTTTAAGAATATAATCATTTAGTTACCTTCAGTCTTCAAGGTTTACTTGCTTCCCCACTTATACTGTCATCATTACCATCATCATCAACACCACCACCACCTCTAATAGAGATTAAATATGCTAGATACTATATTTAAATCTTTTAGATTGATTATTTCATTTAAAGCTTCATGAAAGGAATCTTATGAAAATCTGGCATATGAATCTGTAGGACTGGGTTGGGGCTTGATATTCTAACAAATTCCCCAGTGATGTCTCTGCTCCTGATCTAAGCTGATATAATTCACGATATTCAACTGGAATTTGTAGTTGCATGTCTAGCACCAATGAAACGGGTAGTTCCTCTTAGAAACCATTCTTACACGTTAGGTATTGCTTACCAAGTGGTATTGACTTTAATGGAAGTATTTGAGTAATCAATAATTCTGGCGAAGGAGGTGTGTGAAGGAGGTGTAGGGGAAATGTAACCTGAGGAAAATAACCTGGTACTGATTTCTGAATTCCATCTCTTCCCTGGAGATCAGGACTGCTAGAGGCAGTGCACAAGAACTTGTATTTTTAATAAGTTTCTCAGATGAATGTCATGTTGCTCAAAAGCAGGGTTTCTCAACCTCGACACTATTGATATTTTGGATCAGGTAATACTTTTTGTGTGGCAAGGGGGACAGTGTTGTGCATTGTAGAATGTTTAAAAACACCCCTGACCTCTACTCACTAGATGCTAAGAGCCCCCGCTCTCCCTAGTGTAACAATGAAAACTGTCTCCAGACAAATATCCCTGGGAAGCAAAGTCTGCCTTAGTGTAAGGTGACCAGATTTTAATATTGGTAAAGCGGGACACCATTGACCCAGGGGGGGGGGGTTCTTTTTTATTATTATTATTACTTAAAATATTACAAAGAGTAGTACATATGTCTCTTTCCAAAAATCGGGACTTTTTTAAAACACCACAGGATGCGGTTAAAAATCGGGACTGTCCCACCAAAAGTGGGACGTCTGGTCACCTTATTGGTGAGGACCTCTGCTCTAAAGTTTGAGGATTACTGATTTAGGCTTTATCTGGAAAAGGAAAAACAAAGCATGTGGATTAGTAGAGGACTCTGTAACATTTTTTTTCTATAAAAAAAATAAAACAAATCTGTACCTACAAAAATGTTATAGCATAATTTATTTTGTTTAAAATATCTAGATAGAGCCCTAGCCAGTTTGGCTCAGTGGATAGAGTGTCAGCCTGTAGACTGAAGAGTCCCAGGTTCAATTCCAGTCAAGAGCACATGCCAAGATTTCAGGCGGATCCCAAGTAGGGGACATGCAGGAGGCAGGCGATTAATGGTTCTCTCTCATCATTGATGTTTCTATCTCTCTATTCCCTTTCTCTCTGAAACCAATAAAAATATGTATTTAAAAAATATCTAGGTAGCGACTACTCAATCACTGCTTAGTTAAGTTTTAACTCTACAATAATTTAGTTATTAATTTATATTATCTATTTAATACTCATGCCCTAATGCTGAATAGTTCTACTTGTCAAAAGACTGTTGATAGAAGTTAGTTTTTAAAAGTTTTTCTTAGATTTTTTTGTTGACATTTCTCAGAAACAATTAAGTACTCTTTCTCTCCAACTCCTCTCCATTCCTCAACTCCCCATCCATTTTGTTGATTTTTTGCTTTTGCCAAGTATCTCTACAGAATAGCTTGCCTACCCTTTTCTCTCTACAAATAAAAATCTGATACTGAAACTTTCTCAGAGTGTGGGCCAGTCCCCGTCATTAACATGTGTGTTCACATGGGTGTGTGCATTTTCAGTGAGAGGGCATTTAGTCTGACAGCCATGCTGCTATATTAGGGACCAATAACAATGCTTCCTTAGAATTTGTATTTTATGCTGCAGCTTATTCTTAAGGCAGCCTAGCAACCAAGCCAGATGTGCCTGTGTGTAACTGCAACTAGTCATTTAGCCGTTGCTGCAGCACTATTTAGCCTTTTTATATGAACATTTTAAGTACAATTTTAAGTTTAAAATCAGTTACAGCATGATTATAATATGTACACATTCACTTCCTGACCACTGATCACTAGCAATTGGTTGATAATCTCGTTTGTATGATATGTGTTCTTCTAGGCCATTGTGGTCAATATGATGCATTTAAAATTAAGTCTATCCCAGCAACTGCTAATTCTCAAATCTGAGGCCGTGCTAGAAAAAATTGGCGTAATGAGCAGGGTGTTGGCAGCTTTGCTGAAGTTGGCCTGAACGCTACTTCTTCATTCTCATTTCAGTCCCTTAGCCTTTACTCAGGAAAACAGTGCTGTGAGTAGAATAAGAACATGGTCTGCAGAGTGGGACAGGCATGGGTTTGACTCTAGCTCTGTGGCCCTACTTTGGTAAATTACTTAAATTCCCTAAATCTTAGTTTCCTCATTTGTAAAAGGGGATGAACCAACCTGGTAGACTTTTTCTGAAAATTAAATTCGAGCCCTAACTGGTTTGGCTCAGTGGATAGAGTGTCAGCCTGCAGACTGAAAGGTCCCAGGTTTGATTCTGGTCAAGGGCATGTACCTTGGTTGCGGGCACATCCCCAGTAGGAGGTGTACAGGAGGCAGCTGATCAATGTTTCTCTCTCATTGATGTTTCTACCTTTCTTTCCCTCTCCCTTCCTCTCTGTTAAAAATCAGTAAAATATATTAAAAATAAATATATGAATAAATTCGATAAATTATGAAAAATGCTTAGCACAAGGGTAGGCCCATGGAAAGTATTTTCAATATGTAGTATCTATTAAATTATTATTTTACTTCTAATTTATTGCCCAAATGGCTATGTGTTTCCTAATCTTGGAGTAAACATATAGGCATGACCAGATCAAAAGTTTGTTTGCATATTCATATTCTTAAATATATACTCAGGGGTGGACAAGAGAAGACTTACAGTTGCTCATATGAAAATAATATAATAATAAATAAATGCTAATACAAGAATGAACTGTCTCAACTTATAATATATTTGGCTTATGAATTTATGTACAGCTATAAATCACTTGTTAAAGTATTTTGTTCTGATTTTTAAAAAGCACAAATCACCTAGATACTTAATATATTATGATTTTTAAATTGAAAACTTCAATGTTGAATTTTGAATAGAACTGGTAGTTGTGGATATCGTGTATGTGTGTGTGTGTGTGTTTTGCCATTCTTAGAGGGAAAAAAAATGGTCCGTATATATATATATATTTTATGTTAGGTTGGCTATTTAGATTTTATTTCACAGGTACCTTTTATCAGGTTAAGGAAATTCCTGGCTATTTCTGTCATATTGAGCATTTTTAAAATATAATAAATGGATTTTGAATTTAAAAAAAAATAAAATATATATATATATATATATATATATATATATATATATATATATATATTATGATTTAATGTCAAATGAAGCTAATGGCTTTTAAAAAGTATAAGAAATTTAAGCCTTTCCCTGGAGGTAGAATGACTATTGACAAAGTTCTTGTTGCCCATCTTCCCATACTCAAACCAAAGAACTAAGGCTCAATTTGGTTTTACAGGGAGATGAATTTTCAGAAACTCACTCCAAGTTCAAAAGGTTACACTCAATAGAGTTCTAATAAGCATTGTATCATAGATGACTCATTCAGGCTTTGAAATTTATTCAGGGTCTTGCAAAACAGTAATCACCTATGCATTTCCTAAGAAAAGAGTCAGACCTCATTATAATGTTGTCTTAAAAATATTTCAAACTTTTTTCCCCTGACATTTTTTATTTAGAACAACCTCCCCAGGTGGACCACACTTCTTTATTTGTTTTGTTTTTACCACAAAATTGGAGTAAAACTACCCATACTTCTAATTTGAGTTACATTTGTATGTTCAAACCTTATAATTAAGCCAGTTTTAAGCACCTCTGTGAATAAGTCATTGAAGTTGTGTGTATCATGGCTTTTTTCCCAAGAAGAGGAGATACTTTATAATGACAATTCTGATTTTTTTCTAGTTCTGTTTTTTAAATTTTGGCTTTATTGATATGATGGACATACAAAACTGTAAGATATTTAAAGTGTACATTATGGTGATTTGATATACTGTATATGTATATTGTAATATCTAATTAACATCATCTCACATATTTACCTTTTTTTAGTGAAAACATTTGTTTTACTTTCTTAGCAGATTTCAATTATAGAGCTCAGTGTTATAGATCCTCATACCTTGAAAGTTTGTATTATTTTACTAACCTGTTTGGTTTTCTTTTTAATCTGAGAATATGTGGCAGGAATTCCTATTTTTTATTCCAGTGGGAGGAGAAAGGTAGATGAGCCATAAGGTCTTCATATCTCAAGATAACCCACATGAGATTTCTTTTGCTTTATGTAGAAAATGGAAGAGGGTTTCTGAAAATCAGCTCATGAAACTCAGATACTTAAATCATGTTTTTCTTATTGGGAACATTTGGACTATTTCAAAGAGAAAAAAAGGATCTTTTCTTTAAAAATAATAAAGATGGTATTTAAAAGGCAACATTGTTCTGTTTGGAAGAGGAGCAGCCTTGAGTATATATGAGTGTTTTTTGTAAATATGAGAGTGAGGATCTTCAACTGGGAAGGATCTTAAATCTAAAAAAAGAGTGCAAATTAATAAAAGTATTTAAATTGCAAAAATGTAATCCAAAATACAACATGAAATTATCATAGATTGTGCAAGCTCTTAAACACTGTTTTATATTCACCACTAATAATAACAGTATACTGATTGACTGAAGTTCTATAATATTAGAAAAACCACTGAGGGAAACTTTTTATTTTCTGTAGAAATTAAAGTTGCAACATTTTTATAGTAGATGTCAAAAAATAAACATGTTTCATAAAATCATGACTTAGATTCTATAACACAAAAGCGTTTTTGTGTGTGTGAGTGTGTTTTGTTGTTGTTGTTATCAGAAGATAAGTAATCCACTAGCTCTGAAAACTGAAACAAGTATTTGTTTATTTTCCCATTATTATGTGTTTAATTTGTGTTGTGTTGTAGTTTTTGTTTTTTGCAGTTGATTGAAGGATTGTATCGCATTAACCTTCAGGGAAACAAGTTCCCTGTTATTTGTGGAAAGGGAAGTTTCATCGGCAGCCAGGGCACTGGTGTGTTGTAGGTTGTCTACCAATGGAATATGGTAGCCAACTAGAGAGTGGCACGAAGTTGACAAACCCAAGGAAGGCAGCCTCTCCAAGGACATCTGATAGGACACACTAAACCAGTGCCTTCTGAAGCAGTGACACGCAGGGATGTAGGAAAGTCAGAAGTGAATTTAAATCACCTCTTGGAAGTAGTTATTGGAGGTCAAAAATGTGTGCTTGAAGATGAATACCATTGGGGTTATTTCTTTTTAGTCTCCTGAGGTTGCAAACTGGTTTTGAAAATTCTCTATTGTCTCTTCTCTGCTAAGAAGAACCAAACAAAGGATCTCTGGGCACTGTTTTTTGTTTTGTTTTTCTATTATTTTCTGTTTTTTAACAAAGGAGAGCATTCCCAAAATATCCACTGTGAGACTCTTCTGATACCTATGCACTGACGACTTGGGGGTAATGTCCAACTGCTCAAAAGTACAGCAAAGCTGCAATGTGTAAGGACTATTAAAAGGGCAAAGGGTTCCACCCTAGCCAGTTTGGCTTTGTGGATAGAGCATTGTCCCACAGATCTGGTCAAGGGTGTGTACCTCGGTTGCAGGCTCAATCCCAGCCCTGGTCAGGGCTTATGTGGTAGGCAGCCAATCCATATGTCTCTCTCACATTGATGTTTTTCTCTGTGTGTCTCTCCTCATTTCTTCTACTCTCTCTAAAAATCAATGGAAAAATATCCTCAAGTGAGAATTAACAAAGGGTGAAGGGCTCCTATCCAACTCCCATTCCTCTTTAAAATCTGATTACTTGATGAGTCTGAGTTGCTAAGATTTGGATCCTGTCCCTTACCCCAAGATTTATTATAGAACATGATAGCAAATATATTCAACCTGCTATTTGGTTGTATATTTGAATAGAGATATTTCTTGAGAAATCATAACCATTTATATTTTATTTTTAATATAATACGCTAAGTTCTCAGACCTTTACCAGGGTAGGTAAAG
Organism: Murina feae; assembly: GCA_004026665.1. Lineage (NCBI taxonomy): Eukaryota > Metazoa > Chordata > Mammalia > Chiroptera > Vespertilionidae > Murina > Murina feae. Next base: position 14,232 of record PVJC01044067.1, read on the forward strand.
AATAAATAGGGAGAATGGTGGAAATACATAAGCATTCTCTTCCCTAATTTACATAAGCATTATAAGACTTCTGGATCTTTTTATTTTTTCCAAAGTTACAATTATTTTCTCACATTAACAGTTTCTATATGAATTTTTCCTTTAGTTTCTCCAAGTGAGTAGACATCTCAGAAGGAATGCTTAGATGATTTATA
>PVJC01044068.1:0-14265 GCA_004026665.1 Murina feae
CGTCTTAAAGTCCTTCTTCCTTCTTCATAAAAGTTTTGTACAAGCTCCTGGACCATGAGTTTTTGTACTTGAGGTCTTGAGCTCCATTAGTAAAGGTTTACCTGCCCCCAAACTATTTCTTCTCATTTGCCACCAAATTCTAAGTTCTATTCTTAATTGGGCCTTCCATCTATTTTTTTTTCCTTTGCACAACCAGCTAGTCTAGGAGTAGGTCACCAAGGACATCTTGGAGTCAAAGCAGACCAGCACAGTGGGAAGCGAGTGTTACTGATTCAGAGCTAGGGAACACTCCTGTACAGGAACTGCAAACACAGGAACCACATGCCAGTGCCTAGGCCTGATCCAGACGGCCTCTACCCTGTGAAATTACTTACTTATGTAATATCTCTGCTCTTAAATTATATGTAATTTGGGATTTGCTTTACTTTTAACTTGATAGTAGTTCCTAGTTCTTTTAGAAGAAAGAAGAGTTAGAGCAGACATGAAATAGTATATAGTAAGAAAATTCCTCCTTTAGGACTGCTTTACTGATTTTTAGCAGCACAGTTACCTATGCTATCCCGACAAGTTCAGATTGAAGCAGGGCCCACCTCTCACTGGTTCAGACACTCTCCTCCCAAAGCACCACCCTGAAAACTCCTCTACCAGGCTTAGTATCTAAAAGCATGCTCTTCTGTAGCATTCCAGACAGGCGTATGTTTCATTCTCTGTGGTTGGCATAGTCACTTCCTGTTTGTTTCCTGCTGGCCCACAGTGAAGGCAAGGCCAGGTCCTGAACTGAGGCAGTGGATGCAGTCTGCGTCTTGCCAGCGGAAGTGGATTGTTTAGTCTGGGTTCAAGCACAGGGCTAGGCAGTTTCAAGTTTGGAATAAGAGTGGCATGCAAGAGACTCATGAAAGACATACTTGATCCCTGAAGAATTGCGTGCAGCTGTACACATAACAAGGCACAGAAGTGGTCAGATGAAATTAGAGAATCAGGGAGGAAAGGTCAGCTGGAACTCACTGTGGGACAGGGACAGACGAGTAAGTCACCTTTGGCATTTTAGTGTGATATTTTCAGAAGCAGCAAATTCAGGCCTCTCTTTTATGAAACAAGTACTAGCCTAGTGGTATAGTTAAACTTTCTCTTGTAATTTATTTATAGAAAATTTTAGAAGTTGTAGATTATTTAACTCTAAAATTAAATGTAGAATGGATTCTTCTCTCTGCTTTATTCTAAATTAGAAGCTGCTATCCTATCATCATGTTACAATTTATACTAGTAATAATAAAAGCGTAATATGCTAATTAGACCGGACGTCCTTCCAGACAAAGCTGGGGCTGTAAGGAAGCCCGGGTCTTGGGTACCTGCCGGTGGCCAGAGGGAAGAAAGCCTGGGTCCCAGGTGCTGGGGGAAGGAAGGCCTACTCTTGCATGAATTTCGTGCATTGGGCCTCTAGTATTCAAATAACCCATTCCTAGTTGTTCCCCAGTCATTCTTAAGTTGTACATATATAGCATTAAAATCTTAAAGAATTTTCATTAAAAATAGGTTAGAGCACCTATAAAATTCAGAATTTCTTTTTTTCCCTTTTTTTAGAGTTTCTTATGTTAGCTCTTATTTTGGCAATAGAAGAATACAGAACACTTATCATGAATACCCATCAGTGGTGGGGTTTGAATTATGACTTGCTTGATTGGGAAAGGGAAGTGAGGCATGGGTGGGACCTCATACTTGAATGATTTGGTCAAAACTATTTTCCTCTTTTTCTAATCCCCCAAAATATGCTTGTTAGAAGAAGGGTTTCCTCTTTTCTTATAACAAATCTTTCTCCCTCAACATCTTTTCTCCTATTTTCTGATACTCAAAGATTTTGAATAACTACTTTGGAGAAAACCAAAGAAAATACATAGAAGACAAATTTAATATGATTTGTTCATTAGCACCAAATACAAGCAGTCTTTTGTTCAACTTTTTCAATTCTGTTTTTTTGCTGGTAAGGTAATGAAGAGAATACAATCTCTAATCAAGACTTCAACAGAAAAGACTAGATTTAATTTGAAAGCCCAAGGAGTTCAGGTTAATTCATTTCAGCTATGTGCTGAGGGTCTGTTAAATCAGGTATTGTTCTTGGTGTAAGGGTACGGCACCTATAATTAGACACACAAAGTCCTTCCTTTGAGGAACTATGTCTCCGCTTGGATCTCTTTCTAAAACTTAGCCAATACTGTACTCTGAAACGCCTCAGAATGTTTTCATGTGTAGGATTTATCTAATAGAGTTTTTAGTTAATGTTTTATTCCTTATAGTCTATATTTATATATTAAAGATAGACATACAATACATACAATTATATGTATAATTTCTGGATCCTAGCAGCCAACATGTAATAGTGGTCCTTACTGTTGAACATTTGCTACATTTTTTCAGTGGGTAAGGTACTATTCCAAGATCATGGGTGATACAGGGATAGATAAAACATGGTTCCTCTCCAAGGAGCTTATAATCCTGGTGGGAGAAGTGAGCACATGCACAGCCACTCCAACAAAGTGTGAGTGGTATAGTATAGATACAGTGATCTTAACTGGTTCCTGTGTCTGCTGCGGTGACTTGGGGAAGCGGCTTACAGTTATAGACTTGACTTTCTGAAGTCAGTCCTGTATGCAGAAGATGAAGTTTGAATTTATCCTCATATTGGTCTTGAGTTGTTTCCCCTTTGACTTACCTACCACCAGACTTTTATTCTTACTTGAAATATCCCAGTCATTTAACTTGATTGCAGTTAACTCCTAAAAGCTCCTACATGAAGATTCGAGAATTAAAGGCAAGGAGACATATGTAATACTTTTAACAATAAAGAATTTAAAAAAAAAAAGAATTAAAGGCAGTTGCCCTGGCCTGTGTTGCTCAGTTGGTTGGACCATTGTCCCATATACCAGCAGGTGGCAAGTTTGAATCCCAGTTTGATCCCCAGTTGGGACATGTGCAGGAGGCATCCAATTGATGTTTCTCTCCCCTTCCCTCTCTCCCCTCTTTCCTCTCTCTTTATAAAATCAATTTAAAAAGGATTAAAGACAATGGTTGGGGATTCAGAAAGGAGTGGCTACAGAGGGGTGATGAAAAATGGTTGATGCAGGATGAGAACTCTGATGTTTCCTTTCAGAATATGCTTGGATGCTGTATAAAAAAAATCTATTACCAGTTATCAGATAGAAGATGTGATATGAAGTTCCAGTTAATGAGTTTGTAGCATGATATTACATAATATAGTATTGATTCAGTTTGGTTTAATCCAGTGCAGATGCATTTTCTAGCCTTAGGAGTTGTGCTTGCTTAACTTTCTTAGGACAAAGAATGTGACTTGTGCCAAAATTGAGCAGTGAGTAATGGCTTCGCTGTGGTTTTTCCTAATTTGCTATTTAAAATTTGTCTCATTGACTGCTTATTAACCAGTCTAAGTATTTTAAGTATTTGCAAGTAATTAGTCTGCTGTGTGAATGGCTTGAGTAGTTATTAAAGTGGAATGTCAACTTTTTTTATTGGAAACATTCCTATTTTTGTTGAGCTCTCCTTCCTTTATAGATGAAAAATTGTAGTTCTCATGGCCTTTGTTTAGTTGGTTCTTTGATTTGATCCCACACACCTAAGCCATAGGCATGAGCTTAAGGGTGGTGCTATTAAAGAGAGGACCTGCTAGATCTGCTTAGATCTGAGGCCACTGTTAAACAAGGACCCTTTTCTAAGGCCACAGACTGTAACCCCCCCCAAACCTCATCATGACGGCAGTGTGTGAGCTATTTCAAGAGGACCGGACAAATGTGTTCATATCCTTTCTTAGTATTGAAAATACAAGAACACTGGAGCAAGGGGACATCCCTGGAAGGAGTCCTTCCACAATGCCAGGTGCATTAGGAGAATAAACCCCGTTATTCCCTATTACCTCAGTCATGACCAGGTTAGGCAGATTTATAAATAGATTAACAGATGCCTAGGACTAGAGGGTATGAGGGGACTGGGAAGTGACAGCTAGGTGTAGGGTTTCTTTGGAGGACAATGAAAATGTTCTAAAATCAACTGTGGTGATGGATGGACAACTCTGTGAATATACTGAAAACCAATGAACTATATAATTCACATGAGTGAAGTGTATGATATGTGAATTATATTTCAATAAGGCTGTTAAAAATACTAAACAAATCCAACACACTCAATGCAGGAGCTGCGCCCTGGTGGTCAGTGCGTGTGTACCCACAGGAGGAGTGCCACTTAGTCACAAGTCGGGCTGACTGCTAAGGAGCACAGTGGCCCACCTCTATGGCAGTGCTAAAGCTGTACAACTGTGGGCCTAAGCTGTCAGTCGGATATCCCTGAGGGCTCCTGGACTGCGAAAGGGCACAGACCCGAGCTGAGGGACAACCTCTCCCCTCACCTCCCGAGTGCACAAATGTGTGCACCAGGCTTCCAGTTTTAAAATAAAGTTCTAGATCTAAAAATCACTTGTAAAGGTTAATGGTCAGTGATTTTGTCAAGGCCCACAATCTATAAGCAGTGAATCTGAGATGCTGATAGATGTGTATGCTCATAATTTCTATTTCTCCTGGAAAACATTAGTCAAACATGATCATTTTTACTAAACTGTTGTCTCCTAACAAATTTTTTTGCAGTGAAAATTTAGGTTAATTGAAGAAATCTTTAAAATCCATCTTTCTCTCCAATTCAATGAGCAATATGCTTATATACTCTAGTACAGATAAAACATGGTCCTTGCATGATAGATGAATATAAACACTAGTCAGTGTCCCGATGTTTCTCATGCCTCCCTCTAAAGTGCCTTTGCTTTTCTTAACCATTCAGAATAAAATAGAGGAATTTTGAAGCTAGAATAGGCTATCCTCCCTCCTTTTATAAATGAAGAAATTGTTCAGTAGAGGTCAAATCCTGGGCAAGGTCACAGTACTATGCATATATACTGGTATAGTAGGCCCTCCGTTACTGGCTGTTGAGTGAGTTAGGTCTAGGGACCTTCAGAGCTTCCCATGGATTGGGGTGAGAACTTCTGGGTTCTATAGCCTCAGTGGTCACCTGGCTCTAAACCTCGTGCTGGTGAATTCTGCTCTGCCGTCTCCAGGGGATGCCTGTAGCAGCTGTTGTGCATCCAGCTGACAGATCTGACCTGACGGAACTAGCGGGCTCTCAGAATCCTCCCCCTAAGCAGCTGACTGGTCTGAACTGATTTGTTCCTCGCAACTTTAGTTTGGGATAGTAATCGCTTGTAGGGTTATATACAGTGTGGGGATAGGGACTTGGCACGGCAAAGTAGTGTTTTAGTAATCTACCCTTTAAATCTTCCACCTAGAAGAGAATTCCTAATAGGGATGAAGAAACACTGTGCTATACTTTTTCATGTTCTCCTAAATCCATTTCTACTACCCCACCTCCTTGGTAATGGCAAAGGAAGAGTGTGTGTTTCATTTTTAACTTGACAGAGGGAACGGAGGCCCAGAAAATTCACTTGCCTAAAGTTATAGAGTTTAGTATATTGAGGGGGACTGGCAGAAGAGGAGATGGGCAGTATGCTAGTGTAGTGTCCATGGTTTCCTAGCTGTTTGAATACGTACAGTTTGTGTATTGGAGTTCTTAGGTAGCTCTTCTGGGCAAGAAATGAAATTGTAATAAAGAACATCCCTAGTGGTTGAGACCCAGTGCTGTGGTTCTGTGAGTTTTGGCTGGTGTTATTGTTATGACCATTGGTTAATTAAAATGACTAAGTACATTGAGAACTAACTGATAATAACTTTTTTCTGCCCATCATCACCTCCCAAGCAAAGACAACCCTTCACACTCTTCCTCAGAACTTACTCCACCTCAGTACTTTCTATTAATATAGAACAGAAGCATTTGGTTAAAATGTAGAAGTCTATGTAACAAAAGTATGTTTTTAAAATAGATAATTTGAATAGTTTCAGTTATCTTTTAATTTGCTTTGTCTCTTTTCTCCTTCCTTCTCTTTGCCCATTTTGAACTCAGAAAAACTTGAAGGCGTTATTTGGTACAGTAGTTACAGACACCTGGGTTTGAATCAGGCTCTGCTATTTACTGTCTGTGTGATCGTCAGTTGTTTGTGCCAAAACTTGTTACGTGGAAAAATAATAACTTGTAACTTCATAGGATTGCAGTAATGGTTAAATGAGTTAATGCGTATAAAGTGTTTAGAAGAGTACTTGGCATGTAGAATGTACCTCGTATATGTTAGCTGTTTTTGTTAAAAGTAGTCTTAATCATAACAATACTATCAGTACCACTGCTACTACTGTAGTCTTAGTCCAACTCCAACTCTTCCGGTCAAAGTTGAAGTACCTGTAATGTAGCTTGTGTAAAAACTAATTGAAGATAATTTGTTCATCACACATACCTTCCTCTCCTATCAGTTGGGATCATAAGGGACGGTTGGAGAATGAGGCCGATTTACAAGGCATGACTTACAATCCTTTCCTGATTCCTCCTCATTAGGCTTCACACGGAGCTAGAAAGTGTTTTTCTGGACTGGATTTCGCCCGAGCATTCGAGGTTCACTCAGTGTTGGAAAATCAGCCACTTTCTAATCTCTTGAACTAGATTTAAACAGAACCACCTCCAGGGTTGCCTTTAATGCCTTGTTCCTTCCTCTCTTGATCTGCAGGTATCTCAGATGAAGACATTATCAACATTACTCTTCCCACTGGCGTCCCCATTCTCCTGGAACTGGATGAGAACCTGCATGCTGTTGGGCCTCATCAGTTCCTGGGTGACCAAGAGGCTATCCAAGCAGCCATTAAGAAAGTAGATGATCAAGGAAAAGTGAAAAAACCTGCAAAATGAAGTTTTTCCCAAGTGTGGGCTAGGAATAGCTAGCTACAAAAAGGAGTGGCATGCAGTGTGTTATAGGTGCTGATCTCTCCCTCCCCTCTCTCTCTCTTTTCCTGGTTTTACCAGAGCTAGGCTGTGGGGTAAAGTTTGTATCGGTAACTAGGTAACGTCTGTTGGCCCAGATAAAGACTTTAGGGTGCCTGAGTGCTTATGTCATAAGCCTGTGGATTAGCTCTCCTGCTAGCCCTGTTTGAGTTAAACTACTCAGTAGTGGGGCTTAATGTCATAAGTTTCTTAGGTGGTAGAGTGATAATGGAGGTAGAGTTTAAGGTATTCATCATTCAACAAATCATCGTGAAGTCACCACTGACAGGTACTAATTACTGCAATAAGTAGTTCACTTTTATATTTACTAAGATTTCTGGGATGATAGGAGAGGATATTAGATAATATACTATACTTAAGTATTTATTATTAGTCCTTTCCTCTAGGAAAAGGGATGTTTTGATAGGCAAGATGAGAGGCTCATTAAATGGGAAAGCCACAGGTGAGTTCCTCCACAACAGCCAGCAATAAACAGCAAGGCCCTTTGCCCCGTCTCTAGTCCAGAGACTCCTTTGACATGTGGGTGGAATTCCTCTTTGTCAGAGTTCGCAGCCCATAGACAACTATAGCTGTTTGTGTTCTTTTATTTTTGTTTCTTGAACCTTAATCCTTGGGTACTTAAAATTGGTTTAAAATAAAGTTCTGTGACCAAAAATGATATCCCTTAGTATTTCTATGTGATTCATAAATATTAGAGAAAGGCCTCTGAACTGAAGTCTTCTGCTCATATCTTCCTGTAACACTCAGAGTTGCACCTTTTTTTTCAACACATAGACACTCTAATTCTCTATAAATTGAAGATTAGTGTCAGGATGTGTAACAGTTGATGTAATTTTATTCACATGAGCAAGGGAAATGATATATTGGAGTTTGTCACATACATTTACTGTTCATCTGCTGAGGGCTAAGAGTAGCCAGAGTAGGTCATGGACAGAATTGATTGCTTATCAGTCTTGATGATACTGTTTTCCATAGTATATTTTTAAATACTATAGGTATGTAAGTCATTTCTTTAAGGAACATGTATTTCAATGATAAATTCATGTAAAAATTTGTAGCTGTAATAGTAGTTACAGATGTTTACCATTTTTTATGGCTTTCCATTGGTGGATTATCTCATTGTATCCATGTTATAATAAAACTGGCATTTCAAGAAAACGAATTCTAAAACCTTTGCCACTGCTTGGTCTCTCTTTAATCCTTAAGTCAAGACTCACAGAGCATTGGCTGATGGGGTGGCTGAAAAAAGAAATGACGCTGGTTTGTTCACTGCTGGCCACACCTGTGATGCGTAAGAACGTAGAATGTGGATGCTCTACATTTCTGGCCAACCACTGGCTTCTCAACTATAATCCTTCTTTTTAGTCCAATTGCTTAACCAAATAACACTCTTTAGAATCTAGAGATCAGAGTCAACCACCAACTACCAGATACTCCTATAATTATAAAATGTGTGTTTAGGCTGCAGCTCAGACCATTTTGAACAGCTTCTTCTCTGGAATTGGCCTCTGAATTTTCCAGCCTAAGGGGTCACCATGTCTTAATGCAGCTCTAGATCCTAGAGTTGGATTCCTGCTTTGTCCTGAATCTAGATGTCGACTTCCAGGGGCCCCACCCACCACATGATATGCTTCTGCACACAAAGCTATACCCACACCCAGTCACTTCGGAATCTTGCAGACTTCCTCAGGTAGGGATCCGTTTTGGATGCTTTCTGATACAGTTTGGTTTTATTGTTTTTAAGATCTTGGCTGAAATAAATGAAGAGACATTCATGAAAATATGTAAAATGATTTTTAACAACTTCAGCACTTCAACCTTAGATAACCAGAGAGCGTGTTTTCTTTACATGCCTATTTAAAGTATTACAGATGTCCTTTCCCCCTTCTCCATTGACCCCCTTCTGATGCAGGAATTTTGAAGGTTGCCTAACCTTCACCCTCATTTGGCATCCTTCTGTCCTATGTCAAGCTGGGACCAACAATATGGGGCTTCGTAACTTTATTTTAAATAAATGGCAGACAGCTTGCCTAGAAATGTGGTCCTTGGAAAGGGCAGCCCATTCTGTCCATACTGTTTCCCACAGGTTGGGCTTGCCCTGTTACCAGGTATACATGCCTCCTCTGCCCAGGCTGGAATGATTGTCCCAGCATGGTAAGATGAGGGCAGTAAGGAGCAAGATGCTACTCCTAGAGTTCTAACTTGTAAGTAGCTCAGCTGAGTACTGTATCCCACCCAGTACACAGATAAGTTTTCTACAAGAGAAGAAGTACTGCCTCAGACCATTGAGGTTCTTGCATCATTTAACTTGAGCAGGGAATTAGCAATTATCATTATGTCTTATATAATTATCATTATGTCTTATATTTTTCCTTGATAAGATGTGCAAGGAAGATTTCTTCATGTGAACTGGTTATTGCCAAACTCAACCAGATTCTTTTTATTTTATTTTACTTAATCTTTATTGATTAAAATATTACATATGTCTCCTTTTCCCCCCATTGACCTCTCCCCAGCCTCTCCCACCTCCCAACACATGCCCTCATCCGCCTATGTCTGTGTCCATTGGTTATGCTCATATGCATGCATACAAGTCCTTTGGTTGATCTCTTACGCCATCTCTCCCCTGCCTTCCCTCTGAGGTTTGACGGTCTGTTTGATGCTTCTCTGTCTATGGATCTATTTTTGTTCATTTATGTTGGTCATTATATTCCACAAATGAGTGAGATCGTGTGATATTCATCTTTCTCCGATTGGCTTATTTTGCTTAACATAGTGCTCTCCAGGACCATCCATGCTATTGCGAGTGGTAAGAGTTGCTTCTTTTTTTTTACAGCAGCATAGTATTCCATTGTGTAGATGTACCACAGGTTTTTAGCCCACTCATCTGCTGATGGACACTTAGGCTGTTTCCAAATCTTGGCTATTGTAAGTTGTGCTGCTATGGACATAGGGGTGCATATATCCTTTCTGATTGGTGTTTCTTGATTTCTTGGGATATATTCCTAGAAGTGGGATTATTGGGTCAAATGGGAGTTCCATTTTTAGTTTTTTGAGGAGATTCCATACTGTTTTTCACAGTGGCTGCACCAGTCTGCATTCCCACCAGCAGTGCACGAGGGTTCCTTTTTCTCCACATCCTCACCAGTACTTGTCATTTGTTGATGATAGCCATTCTGACAGGTGTGAGATGGTACCTTGTTGTTTTGATTTGCATGTCTCAGATGATTAGTGACTTTCAGCATGTTTTTAAAAATATATATTTTATTGATTTTTTACAGAGAGGAAGGGAGAGGGATAGAGAGTTAGAAACATCATTGAGAGAGAAACATTGATCAGCTGCCTCCTGCACACCTCCTACTGGGAATGTACCCGCAACCAAGGTACATGCCCTTGGCTGGAATCAAACCTGGGACCCTTGAGTCCACAGGCTGATGCTCTGTCCACTGAGCCAAACCGGTTAGGGCTGAGCATGTTTTAATGTATCTTTTTGCCTTCTGTATGTCCTCTTTCAAAAGTGTCTATTTAGGTCCTTTGCCCATTTTTTGATTAGATTGTTTACCTTCCTTTTGTTAAGTTATATGAGTTCCCTGTAAATTTTGTAGATTAAACTCTGTTGGAGATAACATTGGCAAATATGTTCTCCCATGCAGTGGGCTTTCTTGTTGTTTTGTTGATAGTTTCTTATACTGTGAACAAGCTTTTTATTTTGATGTAGTCCCATTTGTTTATTTTTTCCTTGGTTTCCATTATCTTAGGAGCTGTATCGGTAAACATATTGCTATGACATATATCTGATATTTTGCTGCCTGTGGGTTCCTCTAAGATTTTTATGGTTTCCTGTCTTATGTTTAAGTCGGTATCCATTTTGAGTTTATTCTTGTGTATGGTGTAAGTTGGTGGTCTAGTTTTATTTTTTTTTTGCATGTATCTGTCTAATTTTCCCAACACCATTTATTGAAGAGACTGTCTTGACTCCATTGTATGTGCTTGCCTCTTTTGTCAAATACTAATTAAGCATAATGGCTTGTGTCTATTTCTGGGTTCTCTGTTCCATTGGTCTATATTATATGTCTCTTCTTGTGCCAGTATCTGGCAGTTTTCAGGACAGTGGCTTGATAATATAGCTTGATATCTGCCAACTAGATTCTTTTGCAGATTATTTCTCACTTTGAATTATGACACATTTATGAAAATGCAATTCCTATTCATGTACGTCAATGGCAGTATTTGTCTTCTAGACATTTCTAACTCATTCTTAAGCTTTAAAAGTGTAAGTCTGTTTTCAAAGTTCAACTTCCCTCTTACCTAGAAAATCTTTCATCTGTTCTTCCCTCAGAAATACACCAAAATTGTTGCAGATCTTGATCATGTTTCCTGTTTTTTTTTGTGTGTGTTTTGCATAATTAGATTTTGCAAGTTTTTGGCTCCCTTTTATAACCCCATTTGTATTAAATCAGGCCTTGCCTCAGCAGACCTGGCTGTGGCAGATGCCTCATTATGCTATGGCCTAAGGGTTTTCACATTGGACTATGAGGGGAATTTAAACCACTGATCCCAACGGGAGTGGGAAACATACAAAATATAAGAATATTTTGATTCTTCAATCTCCCTGTAATGACAGAGTTATTTGGCAAAATGATAGGCAGGATTAAAGTTACTCTTTTTCCATTCCACATTTGGTAAAACCTTTTATTTATTGCAGGGTAATCTAGCTGTTACAGTTCAGTCTTTAAGACACGAGGTCCTTAAGTTGCCAAAAATAATGTAAGTTCCTTTGACAATATTTTAAAGATAGGCTGTTTCCTCACCCGTCCTCCCACCCTACTGGATTATTTTGGAACAACTTCCAAACATCACACAGGATAGATTTTGAAAAGGAAAATGGCTTACATAATCTTTGACAAGTGGAAATGGAAGCCTTCAATCATCTGTTCTGAACTCTGTCCTTTTTGGTTCTCTAGAGAAACCAAAGGCAGCCCTTGCTTAGTTGTCCAGTTTGAGTCTTGACGTGTGTATAGTTCATTATCTCTGCTTGCTGTTAGTCTATTATGTGTGACCTCAGCAGAACACTGTGGGATGATTTGGTGACTAATGTTAAATTCAACTTTAAAGATGAAAATGTTTCTGAGACTGATTTAAATAAGTTATCCTGGAATAATTTTGTAGGTTTAAAGATGAGCATATTTGTTGATGTTTTTGTAAATCAGGTTACTCACTATGGAAGAAGGGAGATACAAAAAGAAAGAAGTTAAAGAACCCTGTTTTATTGGTTTTGAACTGGAGATATTTGTGTGAATGTGTGTGTAGGTGTATGTATTTTCCTCTTTCATCACAATATTACCCCTCCTTTCCCCTCTCCCAGATCTGGCTTCATCCTCTAGTCCTAGAAGCACCTAGTTCCCTTGGTCTTGCTTTCTAAGCACTATGCCACAGAACCAGAAATGTTGGTTGATTCCACGTTTGAGGTAAATAAAGTATAAGGTGAGTTTGGAACATCTTAAGTCAGAAAAGAAGAGAATGCCCAAAGACTGATGGGACACAAAAATTTGCTTCATGTGCCAAGTTTGGGAGAATTGGAGACTAAAGAAAAATAATGTGATAATGGATTATAGAACATTTGTCTTAGTCTGCTCAGGAAGCTATAAAAAATACCACAGACTAGGTGGTATTCAACATTCATTTCTCGTAGTTCTGGAGACTGGCAAGATCAAGATCAAGGTGCTGGCAGATTTGGAGCCTATACCGCAGACTAGGTGGTATTCAACATTCATTTCTCACAATTCTGGAGACTGGCAAGTTCAAGATCAAGGTGCTGGCAGATTTGGTGCCTATGAAGACCCTTTTCCTGGTTTTCAGGTAGACTTATTGCTGTATTCTCACATGGTGGAGAAAGAGCAGACTCTGGTCATTCTCTTATAACAGCACTATTCTCATCATGGGGGATCCAACCTCATTGACCTCATCTGAACTTAATTATCTCCCAAAGGCTGCACCTCCAAATTCCATCACATTGGGATTTGTGCTTCAACATTTGAACCTTTATTAGGTACTTATTGTGCTATTCTTCCAGCTTTTGTGTAAGTTTGAAAGTTTTAAAACTAAAATCAAGAAAAATAATTACAGGAAAAAAAAATTGACTAAAACAAACTTGAAGTACAATCACTAAAACTTGTCTTATATGCAATGTCTGGATAAAGGTGACTGGTTTCTATACTTTTTATCCTTTTTGAAATCTTAGGCCTTGTCAGGTTAGGAAAAATATTTATTTTTTGTTAATTCTCACCCAAGAATATTTTTCCATTTGATATTTTAGAGAGAATGGAAGGGAGAGAGGGAGTGAATGAGAGAAGGAGAGAGAAAAACATTAATGTGAAAGAGACACCTCAAATGGTTGCCTCCCACAAGTACCCCAGGGCCAAGGCCGGGGTCGAACCTGCAACCCAGGTACATGCCCTTTACCAGAAATTGAACCCACAACCCTTCAGTGTGTAGGCTGACACTCTGACCATTTAGCCACACCGGCCAGAGCCGCAAAAACTTTTCAATCTGTATTGTCAAGAGATAAGTTGTATACTCTTTTTATTTCTCTATGTTTGGGGCTACAGACAACAGTAAGCTTGTCTGTGGATACAACAAATCAGGAACAAGATTGTGATTGCCATTGCCTTATGGTTGAACAAATAGTGTTGTAGGGTCGTATCCCTCCTTAATGCCACCATTTGTCTCCTAAATTCTACTTAAATCTCTGGGCGTCAGTTTCCTTGAACTTCAGGTCCCTGCAGCAACCACCTCAGAAGCATCCCTGTGTCACTCTGCCTTGTGTCATAGCACAACTTGAATCCATGGTTTCTATTGCTCCTCCACGCATACTTGTACTAAGAATGCTGAGAGTTGATTAGAGGAAACAAGATGGCGGCATAGGGTAGACACCGTAAATGCAGCCGTGAACAACTATTTCAGAAAAACCTCGAAAAGAACACACGGACACTACTCGCACCCACAGGAAGGCTGGCTGAGTGAAAATCCTACAACTAGAGAAGAGTCTGAGACTCAGAGGAGTGGTGGAAGCAAAGTACAGAGGTACGGAGGTGCGCGCACGGGGCTCGGGGAAAGGGCTGGCACCGGGGGATGCGGTTCTTTTCCAAAACGGAGAGAGCCACAAGTCCCCAGTGGCTCTGAACTCCAGTTCCAAGCGAGTTTCTAAGGACCCAGACACCCAGAGAAGGGGGACTGACTGGCACCAGGAGGAAATCCAAAGCAGGTTTCTCTCAGCGTTGCTTGCAGCAATTACCGTGGGACACAGAGACCTGGTGTCTCTCAGCGCCGGGC
>PVJC01044069.1:0-14270 GCA_004026665.1 Murina feae
ACACACACACACACACACACACACACACACACACTAGAGGCCCGGTGCACAAAAATTTGTCACTTAGGGGGTCCTTCAGCCCAGTCTGTGCTCTTTCACAGTCTGGGGCCCCTTGGGGGATGTCCACCTGTTGGCATGCCTGGCCAGCCTGGGTGAGGGGCTGATGCCATTTCAGTCTGCCCACAGTCCCTTCAGGGTTCAGGTCCCTACTGGGGTGCCTTGCCAGCCTGGGTGAGAGGTAGAGGGCTGTTTTTGCCTGCCCACAGCCCCTTCAGTGTTCCTACTGGGGTACCTGGCTGGAAGCAGGTATCTGGGATTTATTTAACTTCTATAATTGAAACTTTGTTGCCTTGGTCTCCCACTTGAAGCCTGGGTTGTCCCTGGCAACCCAAGGTCCCTGCCTGGCAGGTATCTGGGGTTTGTTTATCTTCTATAATTGAAACTTTGTAGCCTTGAGCAGAGCTCAGGGCCCACAGGGCCCTGGCTTCCTCCATTGCCCAGGGCAACTCCAGTTCTGTGGCCGCCGCCATCTTAGTTGAATTAATTTGCATATTTTCTCTTGATTGATTGGTGGGCGTGGCTTGTGGCATGGCTTGTGGGTGTGACAGAGTGAGGGTCAATTTGCATGTTACTTTTTTAATAGATTAGATACATATTAATATATATATCTAATCTAGTAAAAGCGTAATATTGAAATTGACCATTTCTTTGGGACGCCTAAGCCATGCCCACCAGCCAGTCAGAGAGACTGTATGCAAATTTACCCAGCCAAGATGGAGGCCGGCAGTCACAGAGCTGAGTAAGCAGGCAGCTTCTGTTGCAGCAGGAGTAAAACTGTTTGCCAGCCGTCGGCTGGGCTTCTCCCGGCTCAAGGCAACAACATATTTGCAACATTGTCTCAATTACAGAAGCCACAGAGCTGAAGCCAACAGAAGGCCTCATTACCTGCGTAGGCCTTGGCTTAAAGGAACAGTGTATCAGTCATAGAATATAAATAAACCCCAGAAACCTGCTTCTAGCCAGCCTTGCTGGGACATTGGGTCA
The DNA here is from genome assembly GCA_004026665.1 of Murina feae. Lineage (NCBI taxonomy): Eukaryota > Metazoa > Chordata > Mammalia > Chiroptera > Vespertilionidae > Murina > Murina feae. The sequence continues at coordinate 1,045 of PVJC01044069.1, forward strand.
ATGGGAGCTGTGGGCAGCCTGAAAGTCTGAAAATGGCCCTCAGGCTGGCACCCAGGCTGGCCACACCACAATGGGGTGAGGGAACCCAGTGGGGGGCTTGGCCAGTCTGCAAACAGCCATCAGCCCCTCATCCAGGATGGCCAGGTACCCCAGTAAGGACCCAAAACCTGAAAGGCTGAAAATGGCCCTCAGGCTGGCACCCAGGCTGGCCACACCCCAGTGGGGTGAGGGTGCACACTGGAGGTTTGGCCAGCCTGCAAACAGCCATCAGCCCCTCACCCAGGTTGCCCAGGCACGCCAGCAAGTGGACATCCCCCGAGGGGTCCCAGACTGCGAGAGGGCACAGGCCAGGCTGAAGGATCCCCCTGAGTGCACAAATTTTTGTGCACTGGGCCTCTAGTGTGTTAATAATAAAAGAATATGCAAATTGTCCAGGACACTGTCAGAGTAACAGTAATTGAGAGAAAACCAAACAACTGAATAGCAGGCTGCATGGGGTGACCAGGCTGGCAGGGGGGTTAGTGAGAGACAAACAATCGACTGACAGGGGTGACCAGGCTGGCAGGGAGGCAGTTGGGGGCAACCAGGACAGCAGAGGGAGCAATGCAATTAGGAGTAATCAGGCAGGCAGGCAGGTGAGCAGTTAGGAGCTAGCGGTTCCGGATTGTGAGTGGGATGTACAATTGCCGGTTTAGGCCCAATCCCTGAGATCAGGTCTAAACTGGCAGTCAGACATCCCCAGAGGAGTCCTGTATTGGGGAGGGTGAAGGCTGGGCTGAGGGGACCATATATATATGTGCTTGTGTGTGTATATGTGTGTGTATGTGTAGACACACACACATACACTCACACACTCACACACAATGGGGTACTACTCAGCCATAAGAAAGATAAAAATCTACCATTTGTGCCAACACATATGTACCTTGAGAATATCATGCTAAGCAAAGTAAGTCAAACAGAAAAAATATGATTTCACTCTCATGTGGGATATAAAACTGAAAGTAACAAATGAACAAATAATACAAACAAACAAACAAAAACTCATAGACACAGGCAACAGTATGATAGATACCAAAAGGAAGAAGGATAGGGATATAGTAAAAGGTAGAGGGGGTAGACTGACTGTATGATGTTGGAAAGAGATTTGACTTTCATTGGTGGGCACACAATGCAATATACAGATGATGTATCATAGAATTAGAGAGTTGAAACCTATATAATTTTATTAATGTCACCTCAATTAATTTATTAAAAAATTATAATAATTTTTTTTCTAGTGTACTATTTGTTCTGGTTTCTTCCCTTGAGAAAAGATTGAAGGCTTTGGGAAAAGAAGACATAAGCCTCATAAAAAGCTATCCATGATGATTTACCAGTGGATATATGTAGAAGTAACTTAGGTATGAAGGAAAAACTACGAGGGCAAGACTAAGGTTTTGAATTTAGGAATTTTGAATATTAGTGTCACAGATCAAGTTTTAATCTAGAAAATGAGAGGCCATCAATTAAGATATGCTCTACATAACAGAGATTACAAATGGCAGTGGAGAAAGTGGATGCTTCATGGAAATGCTCCCAAGACCAAACTGAAACTACAAATAAAATATAGAAAAACTTCATGAATAATCAATGGAAGACTCACCAGAGAGAACCCTGATAAATGTGGATCAAAAGTAGAGCCACATAGAGACAGGAGGAAGGGGCAGAGGTGTGAAAAGGCTGGCAGGCTACCACAGTCAGCAGCTGAAGTCCCAGAGAGATATCTCAGATGTGAAGGGTTGACACTGAGAATTCTGTGGTCTAATCCCCAAGATGGGCCCCCCAGCAGACAGCACCACTCCTGAGAAGCCTACCCACATAATATATGGCTGCGAATTTCCAGGAAGAGACAGCTAGAAATGCAGGCACCCTCTTAAAGGGTCAATGCACAAAATATCCTGTGGAACTACCTACCTTGTGCTCTGGCAGAAGGAGGGCAGAGTAATCTGGAGCTGTGTGAGCAGAAGCTAGGATTGAGATATGGGGGTTAGAACTCAGAAGGCAGACACCACCAGTTTCCAGTGCTGAGTCATTCCTTCACACAGCAGAGGACATCTTTTCCACACAAACATTTGCCTTCCTGGGGGAAGACAGTTGACCCACCCAATTGGCAAACACCTTTCCCTGAGACCATGTAAGAGACTAAAAATAACAATTAGCCACCCCAGGCAGAAGCAACCACCCCATCCTGTTGAAAAAATATCTCTTGCCTCACCTGGGGACAATTGTCAGGCTACTAAAGTCAGAATCCTATCAGTCTGTAGACAGAGATGGTCTCTGGAGTCTTTGAGTCTTTACCTGGTCTAATTAGTCAGAAACAGCATTTGACACTGTCCTGCACTAGAGATTGAGAGGCATAGAGAATCTACCTAACACAAACACACAAACAGATGGCCAAAATGAAGACACAAAGAAAAAAACCCCAAATAAAACAAAATAGAATTTTCCAGAAGAAGAGATAAATGAAGCAGAGATAAGAAATTTATCTGAAACAGTTCAGAATAATAATGGCAAAGAAGCTCAACAGCATGAACAAAGATACAGTAACTATGAAAAAAGAGATAAAGAATGACATAACACAAATAAAGAACACATTGGAAGGAATACACAACATATTAGGGGAAGTTGAGGACTGAATCAGTGAATTAGAAGACAGAGTTTAAAAAAATCACTCAATCAGAGAACCAAAAAGAAAATAATTAAAAAAACAGAAGGATAGCTTAATGGAGCTGTGAGACAACATGAAACATAACAATGTTCAAATAGCAGGGTTGCCAGAAGAGACAGAAAAGGAAGTAAGGGATAGAGAATGTGTGTGAAGAAACAATGACAGAAAACTTCCCTAAACTGGTAAAGAAAAAAGTCACACAAGGTCTGGAGGCACACAGAACACCAAGTTAGAAGAACAAAAACTGGCCTACACCCATACACATCATAATTAGAATGCCAAAAATTAAAGACAAAGAGAGAATCTCAAAGGCAGCAAAGGAAAAGAAAACGGTTACCTAGAAAGGAGCTTCCATAAGGCTGACAGCTGATTTCTCATCAGAAACTCTACAGGCCAGAAGAAAATGGCATAAAGTACTCAAGATCATGGAAAGAAAGGTTCTGAAACTAATATTACTGATAACTGTGGACCAAAAGTGGAGACCACATGGAGACAGGAGGAAGGGGCAGAGGTGCAAATGCTATTATTCAAAATAGAAAGTCAAATAAAAAGCTTCCCAGGCCAAAAAAACAAACAAAAGGCTAGAATGTATCCACACCAGGCCAGCATTATAAGAAATTCTCAAGGGACTGCTAGATGAGAAAAGAGAAAAAGAGAGATACCTAGATGTAAAGAATTAAAATAGCAATAAATAAGTACCTATCAATAAAAGTAAATGGGTTAAATGATTCAATCAAAAGGCATAGGGTAGCTGAATGGATATGACCCAACTGTATACTGTCTACAAAAGACCCACCTCAGAACAAAAGACAGGATGAGAGTGAAGGGTTGGATACATTTTTTCCATGCAAATGGAAAAGAAAAAAAAAAGCTGGAGTAGCAATACTCATATCCAATAAACTAGACTTCAAAATGAAGGCCATCACAAGAAACAAAGTCACTACATAATACTGAAGGGATCGATCCAACAAGAGGATATAACCCTAGTAAACATATAAGCACCCAATATAGGAGATTCTAAATATACAAAAAACCTTCTAGAGGACTTTAATGGCGAGATCAACAAAAATACAGTCATAGTAGGGGACTTTAACACCCCACTGACTTCACTGGATAGATATTCCAGACAAAAAACTACTTAACCCAGAAAAAGTGACTCTAAAGGACACACTAGGTCAAATGGATTTAAATGACATTGATAGAACATTTCACCCCAAAGCTGCATAATATACATTCTTCTCAAGTGTACATGGGACATTCTGAAAGGTAGACAACATGTTAGGACACAAAACAAATATCTACAAGTTCAAGAAGATTTAAATGATATTAAGCATCTTCTCAGATCAAAGTGGAATGGAATTAGATATCAACTACAGTAAAAACACACAAATATATTAAAATACATGTAGACTAAATAGCATGTTATTAAACAATGAATGGGATACCAAGGAGATTAAGAAAGAAATAAAAAACTTCCTGGAAACAAATGAAAGTGAACACACAACAACCCCAAATCTCATAAACTACAAAAGCAGTCTTGATAGGGAAGTTCATAGCACTAAAGGCATACCGCCCCCCCCCCTCAAAAAAAAATCAACAACCAACTATTGCCTTAGTCAGTTTGTTTCAGTGAATACAACTTTGGTGTGTGGACTGAAGGGTCCTAGGTTCAATTCCAGCCAAGGGTATATACCCAGGTTGCAGGCTTGATCCCCAGTGTGGGGTGTGCAGGAAGCAGCCAATCAATGATTCTCTCTCATCATTGATGTTTCTGTCTCTTTTTGCCTCTCTGAAATCAATAAAAATATATTAAAAAACAAAACAAAAATAAACTATTAAACCTTACAGCTTAAAGAACTAGAAAGAACAAGAAAAACCCAGAATAAGTAGGAGGGAGGAAATAATGAGGAGTAAAGCTGAAATAGATAACACAGAGATTGAAAAAAACGAAAACAATGCAAAGAAAAAAAATAAAATAAGCATGACAAAAAAAAAAAAAACACCAAAAAACAAAAAACAAACAAACAAACAAACAAAAAACAATGCAAAGACTCAAGGAAACCAAGAGCTGGTCCTTTGAAAGGATAAAAAAAATTGATTTACCACTAGCTAACTCATCAAGAAACAAAGAGAGAAAGGAAGATGGTGACTGGCAAGATGGCAGGGAGGTGGAGAATGTGAGAGAGTGAGGGAGCAAAAGGTGAGTTTGTGAATGTGGTGTGTGTTTGTGTGTGTGTGTGTGTGTGTGAGAGAGAGAGAGAGAGAGAGAGAGAGAGAGAGAGAGAGAGAGCTAGAGACAGATCCTGCAGGACTTTCAGGGGCTGGCGGACCAGGTGATCTTACACTTTGAGATTTTACTCCTGCTACAAACACAGGCAGGCAGCCGGCACTGGCACAGAAACCATGCCATCTTGAAGGGCAGAACTGCTATGAGTAGGACTCCAGTCTCACCACCACCCAAAATGGCCTCAGATGTAAACTGGGAACCTACAGGCACTCTGGACAAAGACATGCTACCACAGCTGCAGACTCACAGACACTGAGACTCCAGACATCCTGGCCACAGATTTCTGTGAGTCACAGAGTGCATCCTCCTCCCCACTGGCCCACTGCATAAGCATAGGGCCTGTACAACCCATGATATTTGAGCAGGCCACCTGCCAACACAGGGTGGCTGTGCAATCTGGGACCCCTAGCAGGTCGGGGAATCTGATTTTTGGTGTGCAAGTGAGGTCACACCGCAGAGTCAGTGACTCCAATTCTCAATTCTTGGCACTCGCACACAGGGACTCTGATTCCTGGTGCTGCTTGAAGACTCTTATTTTTGGCACATGTGCACAAGGACTCTGTTTCTCAGCACATGTGTGCAGGGAACCTGATTCTAGGTGCATGAGCAAAGCCACGCCAAGCACCAGTGACTCTGATTCTCAGCACATGTGGCTCCTGCAGACGCATGACAGCCACAGACCTCTTCAGTGTTTGAACTTTTCAGTGATACTCAGGTGGTGTGACATTCCCACTGCACATGGCTCAGGCCCCCACCACTTGGCACTTGAACCTTCTGGTTATAGCTAGAAGGAGACAATGAAACAATCCCAAAAGGAAAGAACAATATGAATCACCAAGAAAGTGACTAAATGAAATGAAGGCATGCAATATGTCAGAAAAAGAACTCAGCAAAATGGTCATATAGTTCATGAACTGGATCAACAACCTATGGAAAAATCAGGAAGAAATCAAAAGTGATATAGCTACACACAAAAAAAAGATGGAATGTTTCAACAGTAGTCTAGGAGAAGTGTAGGACTGGATTAGTGAGTTAGGAGATAAATAAGCCCAATCTGAACAGCAACTGGAGAAAAAATTTAAAAAGCAGGAGAGCCTAAGGGAGCTTTGGGACAACATGAAATGAATTAACATACATATGATAGCATTGCCATAAGGACAAGAAGAGCAGCAAGGGTTAGAGAATCTATTTGAAGAAATAATGACAGAAAATTTCCCTGATATGGGTAAGAAAAAAGTCAAATAAATACAATTTCAAGAAAGATGAACCTGAAAAGACCCACACCAAGACATGTCATAATTACAATGGCAAACATTAAAAACAAAGAGAGAATCTTAAAGGTTGCCAGAGGGAGATAGAGAGTTACATACAAAGGATCCCCCAACAGATTATCAAATGATTTCTCAACAGAAACACACCAGGCCAAAAGGGAATGGAAGGAAGTATATAAGTGATGCAAAAAAGGGACTGAATCTAAGAATACTTTATCCAGCAAGTCTAGCAGTCAAAATTTAAGGGGAAATTAGGAACTTCGCAGACAAATAAAGCCTAAGAGAGTTTATCACTACTAAGCCAGCAATGCAAGAAATGCTAAAAGGAATGCTGTAAAAAGAATATTTCTTCTTACAGGAGAAAAGAACACAGGCATAAAGAATGAAAATGGCTAAAAACAAATGCCTATCAATAATAACATTAAATGTAAATGATTAAATGCTCCAATCAAAAGATATCGAGTAACTGAATGGATAAGAAAACATGACCCATATATATGCTGTCTACAAGAGACCCACCTCAGAACAAGGGACTCACATAGACTGAAAGAGAAGGGATGGAAAAATATCTTTCAGTCAAATGGAAATTAAAAAAAAAAGCTTGGGTAGCAATACCTATATATGAAAACATAGACCTCAAAGTGAAGGCCATAATAAGAGACAAAGAAGGCCACTTCATAATTCTAAATGGATAGACATAATAAGAGGATATAACTCTGATAAAAATATATGCACCAAATGTAGGAGCACCCAAACACGTAAATAAAAAATTCTGGAAGCTAGTAGGGGAGAGATAGACAGCAATACAATCATAGTAGGAGACTTTAATATCCCATTATTATCACTGGATAAAGCCTGTAGACAAAAAATCAGCAAAGAAACAGCAATCCTAAATGACTTACTAGATCAGATGGACTTAATTGACACCTTCAGAATGTTCCACCCCAGAGCTATAGAATATACATTCTTCTCAAGCACATTTGGGATATTATCAAAGATAGACCATATAATGGAACACAGGCAAAGTCTCTACAAATTCAAGAAGATTAAAATCATATCAAGCATCTTCTCAGATCACAATGGCATAATCCTATATAATAAAAAGCTAATAAGCAAATGGTTCCCTCAGGAGTATAAACAACCAGGAGTTCGACCACTTGATATGATGTGTGCTGACGATGAGGAGGCAGTGCAGAATGAAGGAAAGTCTCAGCCAGCATGCATCATCTGGGGGAAGGAAGGCACCAGCCAACAGCCAGCAGCTAGTGGAAGGAAGGTCCGGTAGGCAGTCAGCAGCCAGAAGGAAGGCCTCAGCCAGCACCTGGAAGGCCCTGATTGGTCCTGATTGCTGGCCAGGCTCAGTGACCCTATCTGTGCACAAATTGTGTGCACCAGACCTCTAGTATTAGAAATAAACTACAATAAAAACAATCACAAAAATTCAAACACTTGGATGCTGAATAGCATACTACTAAACAATGATTGGGTTACCAAAGAGATCAAAGAAGAAATAAAATACATCCTGGAAACAATAAAAACACAATACAAAATCTATGGAACAGTGAAAGCAGTCCTGAGAGGGAAGTTCATAACATTACAGGCCTACCTCAAAAATGAAAAAACAAGAAAAACTGGTAATAAACCATCTAACTCTGCAACCTGAGGAAACAGAAAGGGAGAAACAAGAAAAGCCCAAAGTTAGCAGAAGGAAGGAAGTAATAAAGATCAGAGTGGAAATAAATGACATAGAGATGAAAAAAATACAAAAGATTAATGAAACCAAGAGCTAGTTCCTTGAGAGGATAAGCAAGATTGGTGAACCTCTAGCCAGGCTCACAAAGAAGCAAAGAGAGAGGACCCATATAACCAAAATCAGAAATGAAAGAGGCTAAATAACAACAGACCCCACAGAAATATGAAGACTCGTAAAAAAATTACTATGAACAGCTCTATTCCAATAAACTAGTCAACCTAGAAGAAATGGACATATTCCTAGAAAAATATGACCTTCTTAAACTCAATCAGAAAGAATTTAAAAAAAACTGAATAGGCCAATAACTCTGGAGGAAATTGAAGCAATAATAATAATAATAATAATAATAATAATAATAAACTTCCAACAAACAAAAGCCCTGGACTAGAAGGCTTCACAGGGGAGTTTTATCAAACATTCAAAAAAGAACAAAAACCTATCTTCCTCAGACTATTCCAAAAATTCAAGGGAAGGGAACACTTCCAAGTTCTTTCTACGAAGCCAGAATTAGCCTAATCTCCAAACCAGATAAAGACAGTACAAAGAATCCTAATTGGTTTGGCTCAGTGGATAGAGCATCAGCCTGCAGACTGAAGGGTACCAGCTACGATTTTGGTCAAGGGCATGTACCTTACTTGTGGGCACATCCCCACTAGGGTGTGTGCAAGAGGCAGCTGATTGATGTTTCTCTCTTATCCATGTTCTAACTCTCTGTCCCTCGACCTTCCTTTCTGTAAAAATAATCAATAAAATCTAAACTAATAAAAGTGTAATATTGAAATTAACCATCCCTTCGGGATGCCTAAGCCACGCCCACCAGCCAATCAGAGAGACTGTATGCAAATTAACCCAGCCAACATGGAGGCCGCCACTCACAGACCTGAGTAAATGGCAGCTATCATTGCAGCAGGAGTGAAACTGAAACTGTTTGGGGGCCGGCTTGGCTTATCCTGGCTCCAGGCAAAACATATTTGCAACAAAGTCTCAATCATAAACAGCAGGCCTGGCCTGACTACTAAGGGTAACAATGTCTCATTATAGAAGCCATGAGGTGAAGCAGAGGAGGTTTTGTTACTAGGCCTCAGCTTAAAGGAACAGTGCATCAATTATAGAAAATAAACAAACCCCAGAAACCTGCTTCCAGCCAGCCTTGCTGGGACATTGGGTCAATGGGAGCTGTGGGCAGCCTGAAAGCCTGAAAGTGCCCCTCAGCCTGTCACCCACGCTGGCCATAACCCAATGGGGTGAGGGACGTTACTGGAGGGCTTGGCCAACCTGCAAACAGCCATCAGCCCCTCACCCAGGCTGGTCAGGTACCCCAGTAGAGACCCAAAACCTGAAGGGACTGTGGGCAGCCTGAAAATGCCCCTCAGCTCCTCACCCAGGCTGGCCACACCCCAATGGGGTGAGGGACGCTACTGGGGGGCTTGGCCAGTCTGCAAACAGCCATCAGCCCCTCACCCAGGCTGGCCAGGTACCCCAGTAGGGACCCAAAACCTGAAGGGAGTGTGGGCAGCCTGAAAGCTTGAAAGCGCCCCTCAGCTCGTCACCCACACTGGCCACAACTCAATGGGTGAGGGACGTTACTGGGAGGCTTGGCCAGTCTGAAATCATCCATCAGCCCCTCACCCAGGCTTGCCAGGTACCCCAGTAGGGACCCAAAACCTGAAGAGGCTGTGGGCAGCCTATAAACAGCCCTCAGCCCCTCACCCAGGCTGGCCACACCACCATGGGGTCAGTGTCCCCACTGGGGGGCTTGGTCAGCCTGCAAACAGCCCTCAGCCCCTCACCCAAGCTGGTCAGGCACACCAGGAGGTGGACACCCCAGAGGGGTCCCAGAATGTGAGAGGGCACAGGCCAGGCTGAGGGACCTCCTGAGTGCACACATTTTTGTGCACCAGGTCCCTAGTATATTTTTAAAAAGACAATAAAAAGAAAGAAAATTATAGGGCAACATCCTTCATCAATACAGATGCCAAAATTCTCAACAAAATTCTTGCAAGTTGAATCTGGCATTACATTAGAAAAATCATACACCATGGCCAAGTGGGATTTATTCTAATGATGCAAGGTTAGTATAATATCCAAAAATCAACAAATGTGATACATCACATAAACAAATTGAGAGATAAAAACCATATAATCATATCCATTGATGCAGAGAAAGCATTTAACAAAATTCAACACCCTTTCTTGATGAAAACCCTTAGCAAGGTGGGAATGGAAGGAATACACCTCAACATAATAAAAGCCATATATGACAAACCTACAGCCAACATCATACTCAATGGGCAAAAACTAAAACCATTTCCCCTAAGAACAGGAACAAAACAGGGATGCCCATTCATACCACTCCTGTTCGACATAGTACTGAAAGTTCTAGCCAAAACAATCAGACAAGAAGAAGAAATAAAAAGCATCAAAATTGGAAAAAAAAAGTAAAATTGCCATTATTCACAGATGATATGGTATTGTACATAGAAAACCCTAAAGACTCGATAAAAGCTACTAGAGTTAATAAATGAATTTGACAATGTAGCAAATACAAAATTAACACCCAGAAGTCAATGGCTTTTTATACACCAATAATTAAGGCATGGAAGGAGAAACTGAAAAAAAAATCCCATTTACCATTGCAACAAAAAAATTAAGATATCTTAGAATAAATTTAACAAAGGAGGTAAACAACCTGTGCTGAGAACATTACAGAATATTGAAAAAAGAGACAGAGGAAGACATAAACACATGGAAGACTATACCATGTTCATGGATTGGTAGAATAATCATCACTAAAATGTCCATATTACCGAAAACAATCTATAAATTCAATGCAATCCCCATTAAAATACCAATGACCTAGAACAAACTCTCCAAAAATTCATTTGGAATAAAAAAAGACTCCAAAGAGCTGCAGAAATCTTGAGAAAAAAGAAAAAAGTTGGAGGGATCACAATTCCAGATATCAAGCTATACTACAAAGTCATGGTTCTCAAAACTGCCTAGTATTGGCACAAGAACAGACATATAGACCAGCGGAACAGAACAGAGAACCCAGAGATTGACCCAAGCCATTATGCTCAATTAATATTTGACAAAGTGGCAAGAGCATACAATGGAGTCAAGACAGTCTCTTCAATAAATGGTGCTGGGAACATTGGAGCAGATACCCGCAAAAAAAAATAAAAAAAAATAAAAGTAAACCACCAATTTACACTATACATAAAGATAAACTCAAAATGGATAAAGGACTTAAACATAAGATAAGACATCATAAAATTTTTAGAAGAAGCCATAGGCTGCAAAATATCAGACATTTGTCACAGCAATATCCTTACCAATACAGCTCCTAGGGTAATGGAAATTAAGAAGAAAAAGATAAATGGGATTACAGAAAGAAAAAAAAAGCTTCTACACAGCAAAAGAAACCATCAACCACACAAGAAAGAAAGAAAAACTCTCATGGAAGAACATACTTGCCAATGGTATCTCCAAAAAGGGTTTAATCTCCAAAATTTACAAGGAATTTATACAATGTAATAAAAGGAAGATAAACAATCCAATCAAAAAATGGGTAAAGACATGAATAGACACTTTTCGAAAGAGGACATACAGGCCAAGAGACATATGAAAACATGCTAAAAGTCACTAATCTTCTGAGAGATGCAAATCAAAACAACAATGAGATACCATCTCATGCCTGTCAAAATGGCTATCATCAACAAATCAACAAATGACAAGTGCTGGAGAGGATGCAGAGAAAAAGGAACAGTCGTGCACTGCTGGTGGGAATACAGACTGGTGCAGCCACTGTGGAGAACAGTATGGCGTTTCCTCACAAAAGTAAAAATGGAACCGACATTTGACCCAGTAATATCAGTTCTAGGAATGTATTCCAGGAAACCAGAAACACCAATAAGAAAGGACATATGCGCCCCTATGTTCACAGCAGCACAATTTACAATAGTTAATATTTGGAAGCATCCTTAATACCCATCAGCAGATAAGTGGATTAGAAAACTATGGTATATCTGCATAGTGGAATACTAGGCTGCTATAAAAAGAAGGAACTTTTACTATTTGCAACAGCATGGATGGACCTGGAGAGCAGTATGGTAAGCGAAATAAGCCAGTCAGAGAAATATAAATGTACATGATCTCACTTATTTGTGGAATATATAGGACATCATAAAACAATGAACAAAAATAGATACACAGACAAATAATCACAAAACAGACTGTCAAACTACAGCAGAAAGGTAGGGGATGGTTGGGGGATAAGAGATCAACCGAAGGACTTGTATGCATGCATATAAGCGTAGCCAGTGCACCCAGACACTGGGTTGAGGTGTGAGGACATGTGCCCAGGGGTAGGGGTGTCCGGGGAGAGTTCAATGAGAGAAAAAAGAGACATATGTTTTACTACTTGTAGTACTTTAAACAATAAAAAAGACAACACACTAAATAAATAAATAAATAAATAAATAAATAAATAAATAAAACCCATCTAAACTAATAAAAGCGGAATAGTAAAATTAACCGTCCCTTCGGGACGCCTACAGCCAATCAGAGTGGCTGTATGCAAATTAGCGCAGCCAACATGGCGGAGGCCCACCGCAAACTGGTCCCGCCTGAGGAGCAGGGTGGGAGGAGCAAGCAGGCCCCCATGCTGTGGTCTGGAAATAGACAAATCGAGGAGGGTACGCACAGGCAGAAACTTAGCCTCGTGACCCGAGGTCGGTTCCAGGCCATTGTGGCAGCCACAGGTTCGGGGAGCAGGCTGGCTGACCAGCCCCCGCCCCTGCGGCTGAGGCCTGGGAAGAGACCTTTGGCAGGAGAAGTACTTAGTGCCCTGCATGTGAGGCTCCTGGGTCTGATCAGCCTGGCGCTGGTACTAAAAACGGCCATCGGGCGCCCAGAGGGGCGTGTCCCATCCACAGGGTGCTAAGTCCGGGCTGGGGCAGGCACTTAGCGCCCTGCATGCGTGGCTCCTGGGTCTGATCAGACCAGACGGCGCCCAGAGAGGCGTGTCCCATCGGCCAGCACAGGGCGCTAAGCAAACTATCGGAGAGAAAGCAATGGGGACCCTCAAGCAACACCCAGCAGGGCCTGCTTGGAGGTCACCGGGCAGACAAGTGGGGGCTGCAGGTAGCACACAGCAGGGCCTGCTGGGTGATGGGAGAACAGGGAAGCAAGGTGACCAGAGAG
>PVJC01044070.1:0-14274 GCA_004026665.1 Murina feae
GCAAGAACCTACAGCCAAAATTACTTTACCCAGCAAAGCTATCGTTCAGAATTGAGGGTCGGATAAAGAGCTTCACAGACAAGAAAAAGCTAAAAGAGTTCATCACCACCCAACCAGTATTATATGAAATGCTGAAAGATATCCTTTGAGAATGAGGAAGAAGAAAAAGGAAAGTAAAAATTATGAACAACAAATATATGTCAACGAGTGAATCTAAGAATCAAGTGAATAAAAAATCTGATGAACAGAATAAACTGGTGAATAGAATAGAATCAGAGGCATAGAATGGAGTGGATGGACAATTTTCGGGCGTTAAGGGTGTTGGGGGTGCGTGAAGAGAATGGACAATAATTGTACACCTATGGATGAGGACAGTGGGGGGGCAAGGACAGAAGTTGGGGTGGGAAATGGGAGGAGGGGAGCTATGGAGGAAAAAAGAGGAACAATTGTAATAATCTGAACTATAAAGATAAATTAAAAAAAAGAAAGGCATACTTGGAATTGGTGTAGATGTTGACCACGCGCCCCGCGGACCAGCACAGGGCCTGAGTGAGGGCTATGAGTTCTGCCTGTTGAGAGGTCGTTCCCTGGGGGAGGGGAGAGGACTCAAGGACCTGGCTATTGCAGTTGATGGCATACACCGCCTTGCGGGCCCCCGTGGGGTCTTGAATGGAACTGCCATCAATGAAAAGGGTGTGCAAGGCCTCCCGGAGTGGGTGGTCAGAGATATCAGGTCTGGGGAGCGGAGGCTGTCCAGGATTTCGACGCAGGAGTGGATGGGGGTTTCAGAGATGTTTACCGTTGGTGTCGGGAGAAGAGTTGCTGGGTTAAGAGTACCACAATTGGAGAGAGTGATGTCTGGATTCTCAAGGAATAGGAGGTGGTACTGTTGCACCCTTGATGACCCTAGGTGGGCCAGGGACTGGTGGGTCAGGAGATCTGACAAGCGGTGTGGAGAGAAGACAGTTAAGGGCTGATGCAGGTTTATCTTCTGGGCCTATTTAGTTAAATCTGCCGCTGCAGCTAGGGCCCGAAGGCACGGTTGCCACCCCCTAATGGTGGTGTCCAGCTGTTTTGATAGGTAGGCCACTGGGGCTGTGATGGAGCCCACTGGTTGAACCAACACCCCCAGCGCGAGGTGTTGTCTTTCAGTGGTGTAAAGGTGGAACGGTGGGGTAGGGTTGGTGAGGATTAGCACCGGAGCCAAGCACAGGGTTGAAAGGAGACGGGAGAAGGCCTTTGTAACCTGTTGGGTAGAGGTCAGGGGTCCCTCTGGTGTTTCTCGGGCAGCCTGATACAGGAGTTTTGCCAACAGGCCAAAGTTCGGTACCCAGTGCCGGAAAAATCCTACCAGGCCTAGGAACACGAGGATGTCAGAGGCTGATTGGGGAGCACAGAGGCCCCTAAGGGCCTGAAGTCGGTCAACGGTGGGTGGGGGTTATTGAAAGCCTCAGGTAAGTAACTTCCGAAGCAGCTACCTGAGCCTTTGAAGGCGAGACTCGGTAGCCACCAGAAGACAGAAAATTGAGTAGGGCAGTAGTGGCTGCTAGGCAGGCATCGCAAGAGGGAGAGCAGATGAGTAAGTCATCTTCGTATTGAAGGACTGAGGAAGGAGAAAGGTCACACTTGGCGAGGTCACGCGCCAGGGCTTGCCCAAAAAAGTGGGGGCTGTCCTGGAATCCTTGGTGGAGGACCGTCCAGGTGAGTTGTTGAGCCGTGTTCGTGACGGGGTCCTCCCACGTGAAGGCAAAGAGGAAAAAGGAATCCGGGTGTAAAGGAATGGTGAAGAAGGCGTCCTTGAGATCCAGGACCAAGAAGTGAGTGGTGGAGGGAGGCATATGTGAGAGAAGGGTATAGGGATTGGGGACAACTGGAGTCACAGGGATTATTGCTGCATTGATTATGTGTAGATCCTAGACTAGCCAGTATTGCCCCGAAGCCTTCTGAACGGGGAAGATCTGGGTATTACAGGGGGAGTCAGTGGGAATTAGGAGGCCATAGGCCATTAGCCGCTTGATGATGCGCTGAAGTCCTAATCGATGGCGACAGGAAATGCGAAACTGAGGGCGAGAGGGAAAGAACACAGGGTCCGGGAGGCGGATAAGGACAGGGGGGTGATGAGAGGCTATGGAGGGTTCAGTGATATTCCAGACCAGGGGATTAACACCAGGCCAAAGGTCAGGGCCCGCCTGGGTGTCTGCAGAGCCCGATTTGGCAAGAAGGCCAATTAAGGGGAGTCCCCCAGAGGCCAGAGTAATGGTGGCCTGGAGTTTCGTAAGGATGTCTCGGCCTAAGAAGGGAACCCAGCAAGAAGGGATGACCAAAAAGGAATGAGTGAAGTACAGCTGGTGAAACTGTCAAGGGACTGGGCCTGTCTGTCTGGAGGTGAAGGGTAACCAGTCTATCCCTATAACTGAGATCTGGGAAGGGGTGGTTAGGCTCGAAAAGGAGGAAAGGACCGAGAAGGTAGCCCCCTTGTCCACCAGGAAAAAGGTGGACTTGCCCGCTACCTGGAGCGTAACCCTGGGCTCGGCTAGGGTAACCGGGTTAGTGGAGCCAGGGCCGCTTCAGTCTTCTTTAGCCAGTCCAAGGAGTTCTCTGAGTTGGAAGGCAGGGTGTCCCGTCCCCTGCGTGGAGGCGCCAAGGGCTGAGCCCCGCTAGGGCAATCGGACTTCCAGTGGCCAGTCAGTCCGCAAGTGGGACAGGGCTTCTTAGGCGGCCTGGAATTGGGGCATTCATTAGACCAGTGGCCCTCCTTGCCACATTTGAAGCAGGCGCCAGGTAGTTCGCGGCCCTTGGCTTTGGCTTGAAAGCCTTTGTTACCCAGGGCCGGCCTCAGGACAGCTACCAAGGCTTGGGTTTGGAGGTTAACCTTCTGTTGAAGCCTCGCCTGGCAATCAGTTTCAACCATTTCCTCCCGGGCATTATAGATTTTGAATGCCATTTTCACCAGATCATGTATAGGAGTTTCAGGGCCCTCCTATGCCTTTTTTAATTTCTTTCCAATGTCTGGGGCTGACTGGGAGATGATGTGGGAGGCTAGGACCATGGCTCCATTGTTAGAGGCTGGGTGGGTATATTTGGTGAGCGCTTGCTGTAGTCAGTTATGGAAAAGATTGGAGTTTTCCTAGGGACCCTGGGTGATCTCCCTGAGCTTGTCATAATTGACTACTTTGTTGGATACTGTATCCATGCCCCTAAGAAGGTATCGGAGCATAAGGTCCCTTCTGGGGCGGTCTGACCCCTGACCTGGCTGGTAGTTCCAGCCGGGGTCGTCACCAGGAACAGCCTGGGGCCCGATAGGGATGGTACCGTCTACCAGGTGATCTCTGTAGGAGAGATAGTCAGGGATGTCAGGGTTGGAGGAAGGGAGAGGGGGTGTCGAGTTGAATGGACCCGGGGCCTGGGCTAAGAGGATCTGGTGGGTGGAGCAGTGGGAACAGAGATTGGGGCGGGATCGTAAGTCCCAAAAGGCCTGAACATAGGCCTGCTTCAGAGTCTTTTCCAGTTCTTCTGCAATAATTGTCCAGGTCCCGGAGTACATTAAAATCAAAAGTGCCAGTCGGTGGCCAGTGAGACTTATTGTCTCAGGGATATTGTGGCCAGCTCCTTTGGGAATAAAAAAATGAGGCGCTTGGCCTTCAGGGTTTGAGAGTACCCTAATTTGGAGAAGTTTTTGAGGAGACACCCTAGAGGCATCTGTGGATTGATCTTGGATTTGGAGGATCCCAAGGTTTAGGAGAGAGCCTTGTCTGTTCTCCGAGAGGAGGGCAGTCCACCAGGAGAGGTGTCCTTCGGTTGACGGAAAATCCAAAATGGGACGGAGATCTGCTAGAGGCCAGGGACGTCTCACATGTTTTCTAGATATCAGATGGAGTCCTCCTGGAGGACGTGAGGAGTCTCGACACGGCCATGATTTTTTTTATTTTTTTTTGTTTTTGTTTTTAATATATTTCATTGATTTTTTACAGAGAGGAAGGGAGAGGGATAGAGAGTTAGAAACACTGATTAGGTGCCTCCTGCACACCCCCTACTGGGGATGTGCCCGCAACCAAGGTACATGCCCTTGACCGGAATTGAACCCGTGACCCTTCAGTCTGCAGGCTGATGCTCTATCCACCGAGCCAAACCGGTTAGGGCAACGGCTGTGATTTTGGACGAGAGCCCCGTGATGGTGGTCTCGGAGAACAGAAGGTGGGAGGGAGGTGATGCCGGGGGGAGGGGGGGGCTGGCCCTCCTGGCACACCCTTAGGTTCAAAACGAGGAGGGGGATGGACTTACAGAAGAAGGAGGGTTCCGAGAGAATCCAAGATGGAGCAGAAGATGGCTCACTGGGGAGACGGGTCTGGGATGGCCAGTCTACCCAGTGACTCTGATTACTCAGGGTCTGGGAGTTAGCCTGGGCGAGCTACCGCTGCCCACTGCTTCCCAGGTTGTAAAAGTGGACTGGGGCGAGGGTCATCTGGTCCCGGGAACCCGTCCCAGGTTTCAGCACCAGCTGTTTAAGTAAGCCCTTGAGGAATTAAAGACTGAGCCAGACAAAAAATCAGCCAGGCTTATTGGGAGCAAACAAACGAGTTCACCAGTCTCGGGGAACGAGAGGCCAGTGGAGCCGTGTTTTTAAGGGTTGGGGCAGGTAGTGAAGAGAGGGGTTTGGTATGAGGAAGTGGTCTGTGGTTTGCCGTTGTGTAACTTTCCAGCCGTGGCTCAAGACTTTCCGGCCCTTGCTGGTGCCAGGGGGTTAGGGTTGAGTAAACAGTTTCAGGATCCCAGCATTGTTTCAGGAATCCATCATTGTTGCCATTTCTGGTCAGGGTGGTTGGGCTGCACCTGGGGAGGTGGATGACTTATGAGTCCCTCTGCTGGGTGAATGCTTGGACAAGTATAATGTGTTTTAATCATTTTTACCTCCTAAAAATAACTATTTTTAGAGATTTTAAAAATATTTTTTCTTGATTTCAGACAGGAAGAAGCGGGAGAATCATCATGATGAGAGGCAGTCATTGATCGGCTACCTACTTCACGCTGCTGGGAATAGGCCCCATAACTCAGGCTTGTGCCCTGATGAGAAATTGAATGGGGTACACCTTTGTGCATGCACTGATGCTTAACCACTGATCAGTACCAGATAGATATTTTTTAGTTTTTAAATGCCATGCACAGTACACTGAATCCTTTTAATTTTCACCTGCACTGCTAACATTCTCCATCACCTTCAGAAGACCAACCTTAGGAAACGTTCTCAGAACAGGATCCCTTCACTTCCCCTGTGCCAACAAGCACCTTTGTTTTTAATGGCTTTTGAGAAAGAACTGGGGTCTTTCTGAACCTGCTGATCCACCTGCAGGGAGGCAGTACTGTGGGCCCTAAGGTCTCAGTGTTGGGTCTCCAACCTGGAATCTCTAGGAGATTCACTACAGCTCCCTGCACATCAGTTGGCTAAATGTGACATGACAATGAGAACGGGACTTTGCTAGGACTGCGAGGATCAATAAAAGTTACAAACTTGGTACTTGCCTGGGCCAGGGTTCCAGAGATCACTTTTTGATCATTTTCTCTTTTAATTTCACAAAAACCGAGGAAATCTAAACTGATATTGCACTGTTGGGAACATCCCCGATTAGAGAAATGAGGAAGATTTTCCAAGTTTACTTAGCAAACAATGCCAGGGCTACACAGCAGACTCTAAAGGATGGATGAGTGATTATTCTGACACATTTTTGTGAAAGAGAGGGCTAAGGGACCACGTGCATATCAGAACCAAACAGTCCTGCTCCCCTGCCTTCTGAGGCTTTTATTGTAACAACAACTTGAATCAAAATAAACTATTATATACTAGCAGTAGGGCAAGCATCCTTGAGAACACACTTGTGTCCTTTAACATGACATCTAAAGCCGAAGAATAAAGATTCTAGTGAACACCCAGGTGCTTATAAGCATATGAACTTGCTTCCCCACAAAACAAGTGTCAGATATAAAGGCTGCATTGTAACCTAGTGTTGTGCCTTGGATTACCAGTGAGGAAAAGGGCCTGTGGGTGAGAGACAAATTATGACCTCCCACACATGACCTGACCTTGTTGGGTATTGAGTCTGAAAGGAGGTAAAGGCCCTTGCCTATAGTGAAAGCCTTGACCCCTTAGTGCACAGGCCAAGACTCCATCCTTTGAGCGGAACTATTGTTGTATATGTCTACCATGTTGGCTCCATTCAGGGTTTGGAAAGTGGGCATCTGTACCTGAGATAAAAATTTTGGATCCTAGGGTCTCACAACCTTGCTTGGAAATAATTATTTCACCTTTTCATTTAGTTACAGTGTCTGCATGCAGAATGAACATTATTTATGGAAGAGAATATTGCTGGAGGAAACCATAGAAAGGCATAATGGAGTTATACAATGAACTGTGTTTATATAGCTAGAAGACCAGAGGCTCTAGGAAGCCTGAGAACACATAAGTCTCAATAGGTGGTAAATTAAAGACACTGATTCCCAAGAGGTGAGAGAATTAACTTCAGATATAGCTATGCTGAAACATTGGCTGACAGGAAAGTCTTTTTTCTACAAATGTGAAGCCTCCTCATTCCTGACAACTTGTGGAAAATACACTGAGCAGGGAAAAATATAATACAGTGTGAGCAGAAAAGTTTAAAGCTGTGGAAGGAAAGCCATAGCATGATGTTTCTTGGCTTCAACCATCATTTCCTAAGGCTCCCATCTGCTTCTGAGGGTGAACTGGCCTGTGTTACACAGCTGTGCATAAAGATGTGCTCTCAACAAGGCGTTTCAAAGGCTTTGTGGAAGGAGGAACAAATCATTGAAAAAAAATATTCTGTGTGATAGTGAATCATTGGGTGAGGGGGCTTGGAGATATGAAATGAGCAGCAATCAGGAATGACTAGCGTTGGGTGTGAGAATGTTAAAGCCCACATTGAGAGGAGGTGAGGAGATTTGATTTTATCATGAAAATGTTTTATGGACTAGAGAGCGCTGTACAGGGTTCCCAAGAAAGAACTTTTGTAATTTATTTTTATAAATCCTCACCTGAGGATTTTCTTTTCCTATTGATTTTTCAATTTTTTATGTATGATTTGTTTTTAATTGATTTCAGAGAGGAAGTGAGAGAAATACACATCAATGATGAGAGACAATCATGGACGGGCTGTGTCCTGCTCTCCCCCTACTGGGAATGCAGCCTAGAACCCAGGCATGTGCTTTTCCCCCCAAACAAACCTGGGAACCTTCAGTCCGCAGGCAGATGCTCTACCCACTAAGCCAAACCAGGTAGGGCCCTGAGTCAGGACTTTGTGAAGAGTCTCAGACCATTCCTTTGATCATTCTTCCAGATTCCTTACACTGGAGGTTAGTTTCATTTAGAAGTTATTTCTATCCCTAGCCAGTTTTAGATTTTTTTCAACTCCTTAGCTACATCATTTAGTTTTAATGCTTTTTTTTTAAATATATATATTTTTATTTATTTTTTTACGGAGAGGAAGGGAGAGGGATAGATAGTTAGAAACATCGGTGAGAGAGAGACATCCATCAGCTGCCTCCTGCACACCTTCTCCTGGGGATGTGCCCACAATCAAGGTACATGCCCTTGACTGGAATCGAACCCGGGACCTTTAAGTCCTCAGGCTGATGCTCTATCCACTGAGCCAAACCGGTCAGGGCATAGTTTTAATGCTTTATGACATGTTCCAATTGGGTGTGTACTTCACTGTGTTTTTTGCTCTGAATTTTAAAATGTAGATTTTTCTTGATTTCAGAGAGGAAGTGAGAGTGTGATAGACACATGAATGGTGAGAATAATTGATCAGTGGCCTCTGGCACAACCCCCACTTGGGATAAAACCCACACCTTAGGCTTCTACTCAGAACAGAAATCGAACCCTGATCTCCTCTTTCATATGTTGATGCTCCTGCAGTAAGCCACACCAGGCCAACTTGGTCCTAATTTTTAGGTAGTGCAAGATTTTTACAGAATTATGAATTTTATAGATTCACTGCACATATGCATACCCATCCATCATTATTTGTTATAATATTTCATGTGGAGTTAAAGTGTTTGAGCTCCATATACATAGGTCATCTTTCAGTATGAATATGTATTTTTTGTATAGCAGAGGTGGAAATTTATTGAAGAATAGATACAGACTCCCACTTGGGGAGAGGGAAGTGTCCCAAGATGAACTTCCAGGTAGGGATGGGGAAAGGGTCCCACTGAGTTCTTTTTCCTCAAGGCTTATAAAGGCTGCAGTGCCTGTGTCCTGATATCCCCTCTGATTAGTCAATATTCCCCTTTGAGTTGGTTACCATAGTGATTCCTAAAACCATCCTCCCTTATAGTACTTCTATTCCTGTGGGCTTTGTTCTTTTCCATCTGAAAGAAGGGTTTCCTTCTCTTTTGTAAATATAGACCTTTCCTGGCTACTTCCAGTTCCCTTGTCTTATGTAAATGCCACTGTTGCCCCATCTCGGTCACATGGATATGTAAGTGCACCTCACCTGGCTTCCTTGTGTTATGGAAATGCACCTTCTGCTGGTCTGCAAGTCCCAGGCTATTCCAAGTGAATATGTATTTCCTTTACTCTAAATGTAATTTGTGAATATTTGTGTAATCTTCTCTCATTGAGAATACCTGAAACATCAAGTCCGCTGACATCTTTAATATGTCTGTAAGGTATGAATTATCTTTCACTATGATAGTTACAGTGCCATCTTCACATTAACAAAAATACCAGTGACTCTGCCAGAATTCAAGTCTCCCACTGTTTCAAAAGTGTATTTATCTCTATTGATGTTCAAGTAAATATTAAAAAGCAGAATTTGATTTAAAGTTTATATTATCCATGTTATTTCTTCTTCATTTCAAAGATAGGCTTCACATTCGCCCCCACCCCTCTATCTTTTATAGGTAGAATGGTAGAGAGAGTTAGAGAGAGTGTAAGAAACATAGATGTGAGAGAGACACATTGATTGGTAGCCTGGTGTTATAGAAATATATTTAAGGTGTGTGATTTAAGTGTGATTTAATTAAGATTTGAGTGTGAGTAACCTATAATCAAAGAATGTATTTGTGTGACATTAGGGTGTGTGGCTCATGTGATTCAACTAGATTTGTTAGGATTAAAAAATGCTTTATTATGATTTATTTACTATTTATAAGAATGCATGTGACATGGTAAGTGTGTGCTGGCATAAGAGAATAAATGTATGTTTTGTTATGCTTATACACATTTTTTAGATCACATTATAGTAACTAGAATGCATAAATATGTGTGTGAACTTAGTTTAAGTAACTCCATTTTAGATTAGTAGCTTTATGTTAGAACAGACTCCATTTTAAGATGTAACCCTAAAATCTGCACTGTACTGATAAGGCTCGGAGTACCTGGCCTTTCCTCAGAATGACGTAGATAACAGATGTCAGGGTCCCCATAAAGACACACTGAAGACGGCATAAAAGCAGGAACCCAAGCGCCTCGCATCAGACGCTTGTCTGCCCTCCACAGACTTCGTCTCCAGCTCCGGGAAAGCTGACCTCTCTGCTCTGCCTGCTCCAGTGAAGGGCCAGACCTGACCTCCTGGACCACCGAAGCCCAGCAGCTGCGACCCCGACCTTGTGTGTGTCTTTCAGTGGACCCTCCGGGTAGCCTTGCAAGTGCCCCAAACCATTGGTGACTCGTAAATAAACCCTAAGTAAGTTTGTTTAAATATGTGTCTGTCTTAATTTCGAGTATTAATAATTTGGCTGGGTCATATTAAGTGTCCCTCCACCCTCATGAAGGTATAACCTTGCATTGGAAGTTGGACCACCTGCGCTAAGTCCCAGAAATAATTGCAAAGTTAGAATAATTTGGGACACCTGGGAACTCACCCAGACCTCACTGGGACAGAGCAGGCAGCATAGGGACAAGCACTGGCTGAAACAGAGCCCAGGACCCTTCAGTCTCCATGTCAGAAATTAGGCGACCCCCCAATTCAGGTCCTGGTAAAACATAAAACATACTTGGAAGCCAGGCAGCAGGGCAAATATCCTTTCTCCTACACAGAAGAGTGCACACACATGGTCAGGAAGCTTGCCCACATGGCCAGGAGGTCAGCTTGGCTTAATACTCCTTGAGGCACTTGAGCTGTCCCTTGATGTTGAGTGGAGCTAAGGGGAACTGTCTTTCCTGATTGGCTAATTCAAAGGGAGGGGTTGGCCTTTGCTGTTTGAAGACTGGCAGCCCCCAAGGGATCTGCAAGCCATGCGGCCAACATGGCAGCTGCCCAGTCATGCAGTCCAACATGGCGGCTCTCTGTTCTTTGACCGAAAAGATGATTTGTTTATACTCACATCCGTAATCAATGCTGAAACCACTAATCAAACTGGATAGGTGTGTGGAATACTCTTGTGTACTACTTGTAACATACATATGTGGGGGTGTCAGTACATGATTTGTGTCCTAAAACTCTCCAGACTCTGTAATGCAGGCATACCTCTATAGTATGACGAGCTGCACTGGTCTCACAGACAATGTGTTTTCATAAAAAGGACTCCAGTCCCTTCACCAGGAAGAATGACAACTCCTTTCCTGCCATTTTCAAGACGTCTCTTTCCTGAGGAAGGTCACTTCCCAGCGTGCCATCCAGCAGATGTCGCTGTTGTCCCTGGAAAGACATAGAAAAACCTTCCATCGCCATCTTAGACGCTGGAGGCCACATTACTCAGATGGCTTCATGAGGACAACGACCAGCTTAGCCAATGAACGGCCAGAAAACTCCTTTCTCTTACGTCACAGGAGGGAAAGGGCGGGACTTCCGGTGGACTCAGGGCGGCTATTGGTGGTCACCCAGAATCTTCTGCAGCACAGGGCGGAGGGCACCAGGTGGGCGCGGCAGTGGCGGGTTCTAGGAAGGAGAAGGCCGAGTCCTCGTGGGCTCAGCTCGCACGTGGGAGGAAACTCGCTGACGCCACCGGGTCACCCACGTCCGTGAGGGAACAGAGACCCGTTTACTCCCCTTCCACGGCCCGGCTTCTCACCCGCCTCTCCGGCCTCTCCCGCCTGAGTCCGCGCCCGGCGTCCCATGGCAATGGCCTCGCTCAGTCGCTCAGCTGAGGTGAGTTCGCGTGGCCCGCCCTCCTCACCTGCCCTCACCGCCTCCTCACCCTCAACCCACAGCCTGGGCTCCGGGCGCCTGTGACGTCCTGCAGCTCAGGTCCCCGCCAAGGACCCTGAGGAAGGTGCAGGGGAGCGGAGTGTGGTGAGTTCTGAGGACACAGCAAGTGCAGGGCAGAGAGGACAGGGGTGACTCGTATCTGAAGTTCCCCCGCGGATGTGGGTGGTGAGTGTTGAAACCAAGGTCAGAGACGGGCAGGGAGGATGGCAGAGCCGCATGCCCTGCTTTGCCCAGGCTGCGGGGTCCACCAGGAATTGGGCTGTGGAAGCTCCTTCTGAAGCCTCTCAAGCTCTCTGTGGATGCCATGTGCCAAGTTCATGGGTGAGTCCAGAGAGGTCCTGTGCTGTGGAGCAGGGAGGAGGGAGAGCTGAGGCAGTGAACCTGGGGTCTGAAGTTGGGAAGGAGGTGGACATTACACAGTGGTTTGCGCATCAGGAGAAAGTATAAGCTAATGGAACTGGAAACCTGATATTGGGACTTAAAAAAATTATATATATATAATACATATAAATACATATATATATATATATATATGTATTTTATAGAGGAAGTGACAGGGGGAGGGAGAGAGGGAATATGAGACTATGAATCATCTTATGCTACCTCTGGAAGCCCCTTACTGGACATCGAGTCTGCAACTTGAGAATGTGTCCCTGATTGGAATCCAACCCGGGATCCTTCAGCCCATAGTCCAAACTCTGTGCACTAAGACAAGCCATCCAGGGCTGCTGTTAGGAGTATAGGAGGAAGCATAAACTCTTGGCCTTGTCCTGGAGGCAGGATCTGGGGGGCTGCAGTGATGTTGCTTGGGGAGAAGGCTGGGGCCCTGCAGGCATGGCCCAGAGCTTAGATGGTGTTTCTCTGCTGTCCCCCTTCCCAGCCCATCTGCTGTTGCCAAGGGCAGTCACAGAGAGTAATGGGGCTGTGATGAGAGAGCAGCCAGCACTGGCATTAGGGCCTGGTTTCTACACTGAACTGGGGAGCCCTGGAGGAGGTTTAGGTTGGGCAAGATGTGTAAGGAGTAGGATTGCTTGTTCTCAAAATTTCAACTATGGTTTCCATTTTCTCAATTCTGTCAGGTTGGCGTGACCTTGGAGGATATTGCCCTGTACTTCTCCAAGGAGGAATGGAACCTCCTTGATAAGGGTCAGAGACAGCTGTACCTGAATGTGATGCTGGAGAACTTTGAACTTATATCCTCCCTGGGTAAGACCCTCACTCCGGCTGGTTCTGGGTACTTGGCTATGCATGTCCCATGCCCCCCTCCCTCATTTCTAGGGGTGCTATGTCCTCATCTGTGGACTGTATACATTGCTTGATTTGTCCATTTTTGTGGGGTTTTGCTGTGGTTGGCAAGGTTGGTTTTATTGAAATCTCCCTTCTATCCTTTTCCCCCCAATTCTGTACTTTTTTAATTGTACCCTGACTAGGAACCTGTGACCTACTAGATTCCCAGATGGATGCTGAACCACTGAGCCAAACCAACTAGGGCTTTTAGTCCTATTTCTAACCATGTTTATTTTCTATTATGTGTTTTAAATAGTTTTTCTACTTTGTAATAAATCATATCTCCTTTTGCATATGTTTAATTGTGCTTTCCAAATATTGAATTCTTGTTTTATTTACAAACTAGTGGCCCACTGCTTGGATTCATGCACAATGAAAGGAAATTAATTAGAAGAAATATTTTAATATCACTATTCGACCATTCTTTATAATAGAAGTGTCAGAGAGGAACGAAAATGAATAAAATGTATATAAAATGATATATAAATTGATCAATAAATAAAAACTTTTAACATGACGTAACAATAACAAATATGAATAAAAACATAATATTCACTGAGTGGCCAGGTTACTATGATCTTTGAACACATAATAATCTGGCCATTCAGTGTTCTTCTGTTCAGTACCTCATTTATTTGATATCACAGATACTGTAAATCAAACACCTGATCAGTTTTCCACTTTGCCTGGCTGATAGAAAGTTCAGGGCAAATATGTACTTGTTCAGCAAAAGTCAAGAATACTTTTGGTGCCCATTTGAGATACACATATACTGAGTGGCCATATAGATTGATATCTGGTATTATGATCCCTCCAACGTTGTGCTTCTATCTCCGGATAACTGTGGCTATTTGGAGTATTTTTTTATTCCAGGTGAATTTTTGGAGACTTTGTTCTAGGTCTGTGAAATATACCGTTGGTATTTTAATAAGGATTGCATTAAATCTATAGATTACTTTAGGTAGTATGGACATTTTAATGATGTTGATTCTAGCAATCCATGAACTTGGTATATTATACAGTTTGTTTCTGTCTTCCTCTATCCTTTTTTTTTCTATGTCCTAAAGTTTTCCATATACAGATCTCTTACCTCCTTAGTTAAGTATATTTCTGGGTAGCCCAGTATTTTCATTGCAGTGGTAAATGGGATTGTTTTTACTTGTTTCTCTTTCTGTAAGTGGATTATTGGCGTATAAAAAAGCCATGGATTTCTTGGTGTTAATTTTGTGTTTTGCTCCATTGCCGAATTCATTCAATGTAGCACATTTTTTAAAAAATTTATCTTTATTGTTCAGATTATTACAGTTGTTCCTCTTTTTTCCCCCATAGCTCCCCTCCTCCCAGTTCCCACCCCACCTTCTGTCCTTGCTCCCCCACTGTCCTCATCCATAGGTGTACAATTATTGTCCAATCTCTTCACGCACCCCCAACACCCTTAACCCCCAGAAATTGTCAGTCCACTCCCTTTCTATGCCTCTGAGTCTATTCACCAGTTTATTCTGTTCGTCAGATTTTTTATTCACTTGATTCTTAGATTCACTTGTTGATAGATATGTATTTGTTGTTCATAATTTTTACTTTCCTTTTTCTTCATCCTCTTCTGAAAGGATACCTTTCAGCATTTCATATAATACTGGTTGGGTAGTGATGAACTCTTTTAGCTTTTTCTTGTCTGTGAAGCTCTTTATCCGACCTTCAGTTCTGAATGATAGCTTTGCTGGGTAAAGTAGTTTTGGCTGTAGGTTCTTGCTATTCATCACTTTGAATATTTCTTGCCACTCCCTTCTGGCCTGCAAAGTTTCTGTTGAGAAATCAGCTGACAGTC
>PVJC01044071.1:0-14259 GCA_004026665.1 Murina feae
TGAGGGAGGTGCGGTTGGAGCCATCAGCACGGACATGCAGCCACTCGATGGTGACCCGGGCCAGGTCGCTGCGAGGGGACAGCTGCTCGTGCCTGCGGAGCGCGGCCTTGGGGACCGGCTCCTGGAAGAGGCGCAGCGCGGCCTGCACCAGCTCGCTGTTGGGGGGCAGCCGCCGCTCCATGCTGAACACCAGCAGGTGTGTGGAGGCCTCGGACGCCAGGAACCTGCCGGCCACCTCTGGGGACAGCAGCAGGGTCAGGGCAGCTCTGAGGGAGGCAGGGCCACTGAGGGGACAGCTGGGGGGGCGGGGAGAAAAGCCCTGTTCCCTCTCCCTGGTTACCCACAAATCCCCTTGGGGTCTAGGGTCCTTATAACAACCTCCACAGCAGGAGGGGCAGCCCTGGGGCCCTGAGCTGTGGGGCAGCTGAGACGTGGAGGGTCAGAATCCTCACCTGGGGGCATTAGGCGCGGAGCAGGTGAGCTCAGGCCCACAGAGGCGGGGGCTCAGTAGGATTCAGGCCCCTGCATCCCCGACAGCGGAGTAACTGCACTTTCCAATATCTGCCAGGTCCCCCCGCCATGTTCCCACCCACGGCCGGCACACTCCCATGCTCCCAGCACTGGCAGGGAGGGCAGACTCGCTCATGGGTGCAAAGACACGAACCGCAAACGGGTTCAGAGGTGATTTCCAGACACTTGCTCAAGGTCAGGCCATTAGTGGCCGTGCGAAAACAGACCCCAAGGAACCCCAGCCTTACCCAGGCCTCTGAGCTGAGCCTGGGGTCTCCCACCCCCACCCCCACCTGTGCTTCCATGGGCTCAGCTTCATCCTTCTACCCTCCTTTTCTCTGATGCCTTGGCTTTGGCAGGGCCCAGCCTGGCCCGCTGGGTGGGGACCTCGGTGCAGGGATCTGCAGTCCTTACAGTTCCTGGGCCCCCTCACCCCCTGCCCTGTGACCCTGAGCCTCCTTTATAACCAACTCCATCGAAAGGAAGGGGCAGCCCTGGGGCCCTGAGCTAACTAACCGGCCCGCTGAGATGTTGAGGGTCAGAATTCTCACCTTGGGGTACTCGGGTCTGTCTGTGGCCACTGAGGGGGTGAGCCCCAGGCCCAGAGAGGGGCCCCAGACAGCCTTCCCAGATGGGCACATCCAATCCTAGCACACGCACACGCACGCATACATGTACACGCACATGCACGCACACGGGCCAGGGTGCAGGGCGGGCCTCACCTCGGAAGTTCTGGCTGAACCTCTTCCCACGGGAGGGGATGCCGTGGCTGCGCTGCAGCAGGGCCACGTACTGGGCCCGCACATGGGCAGGGGTGACCAGCCCCTCCACGTCGCTCTGGTCCAGCACGGGCACCTCTCGGAGCTGCAGCTGCTGCAGGAGGCTGCCCAGGATCCGCTCCTCTGTCACGGTCGCCCCGGGGTGGGCCAGGGGCAGCACCCACAGCGCCCAGCACAGACACAGGGCCCTCATGGTGCCACTTGGGAGGAGGAGCAGAGCGGATGTGGCCCCT
Organism: Murina feae; assembly: GCA_004026665.1. Classification (NCBI taxonomy): domain Eukaryota; kingdom Metazoa; phylum Chordata; class Mammalia; order Chiroptera; family Vespertilionidae; genus Murina; species Murina feae. The sequence continues at coordinate 1,523 of PVJC01044071.1, forward strand.
GACGAGGCTCCTGGAGGGTCCCAGCTAGGCGTGCTGAGGGCCAGGCTGGGCCAGCTTTATAGCCAGCCCTGGGCTGGGCCTGGGTGGTGACAGGGAGGGAGGGAGGGAGGGAGGTCACACCCCTCGCCCTCCTGGGAGCTCATCAGCCAGACAGGTCCCTGGGCCTGAGGAGGGGCTGTCTAGAAAGCACAAAGGCCGTCTGTACCCCGGCTTGGGCCTCTGTCCGCTGCTGTCTGGCGGCTCAGTGATAACTTTAGTGCCTGTTGAATTCCGCCGGCCCTGGCCGAGTCCTCGTCCATGGAAAAGTGGGCTACACTGTGGAAAGCTGAGGCCGCTTAAGTCTCTTTCCTGAAGACCAGCCTGGGTGTCAGGGTGCTCACCGGGAGGGACGCAGGGAACACACCCGCATCCCTGCCCCCTCCGGCCAGGCCTCTGCAGGGCATGTCACAGAAGCCCCCGTCTCTCCCTCCATCTCAGGTCCCTGCAAACCCCTCCGCGCCTCTCCACCCTCCTCAGGGGACCTCCGGACAGGGATCTGGCACCCCGGCTCCTCAGAAGTGCCAGGGACCGAGATTTCGGCGACGTCTGTGCGGTCACACAGCCGCAAGCAAGGCATTTACTTCTACGCAGGGAGCCTGGCCTCAGGCCCCATCACCCACACTGAGTTCAAACCCATGTCACGCCCAGACAGCGGTCAAGGGGCAGAAACCTGGAAAGCAGAGGCCAGAGCTGCCCAGAGACCTGTCCTGTCCACAGTCGCAGGTACTGGGCACACAGGGTGGGCGGGAGCCCCCTGTGCCTCCTCAAACACACAGTTTTTTTTAAACCAATGTTTGCTTTTATATATTTTTTAATTGATGTCAGAGAGGAAGGAAGAGGTAGAGAGAGAGGGAAACATCCATGATGAGAGAATCATGGACCGGCTGCCTCCTGCACACCCCACACTGGGGATGGAGCCCACAACCCGGGCCTGTGCCCCGACCTGGAATCCAACCATGACCTCCTGGTTCATGGGTCAACGCTCAACCACTGAACCACGCCGGCTGGGCTCAAACACACATCTTAGATGGCTGGGTTCGGATATGCTGCTTGTGGCTGTTTGACCTGCTAGCAAGTTCCTTAACCACTCAGGGCCTCGGGGTGCTCATCTGAAGGAAGGGCGATGGTCATGGGGCTACTGCAGAGGGCTCCTGGGAAGAGTAAATGGATTAGCATGTGTAGGACACCTAGCCCACTGCCTGGGGCATGTAAGCCCATATAAGGGTTCGCTGTCCTCATTCTCTGGGCGTGGCTGTCCTACGCACCTCCACAACCAGGGCAGCCCGCCATGTGTCAGGCACCGTTCTAGGTTCCGGATCTGGATTCACAACAGCCCCGGGGGCCAGGTGTCAGCACCCGCCCGGAACTTCATCTTCCTCCGGATGCAAAGTCAGAAGAGCCCCCGGCGAACCTGCCACAACTCACTGAGCAGGCGGAGGGCTCGGCAGGTCGCCTGTCCCCCGGGCTCCCTCCTGGCCCAGGGGACGTGAGGACGCGCAGGAGGAAGTCCTTCCCCCGACCCGTGTCCCATCACCTGGGAGGCGAGCAATGATGGTGGAGGAGGACAGGATGTGGGTGAGGGCCAAGGGGCCCGGGAGGCGGGGAGCAACCCCCTGCTCCCCACACATCCCAGGCACAGGCAGAGAGAACCTTCTGGTGCTCAAGGGCAGGGTTTCCCCTGCATGAGGCCAGGGACTTCAGACACAAACTGCCACCATGTGCACATGTGCATGTACATTGAGGGGTTTCGGTAGTGAGGTGTGGCGGGGGGAGGGGCTTAGAGGCTGTGGACAGGGAGGAGTAACATTAGCGTCGATAATAGTCGTAGTGGCTAACAGTGCATGGGCTGTGCACGGTTCTGAGCATTTTACATACTTTAACTCAGCGGTTCTCAACCTGTGGGTCGCGACCCCTTTGGCGGTCGCACGGCCCTTTGCCAGGGGCCGCCTAAGACCACCCTGCATATCCGATATTTACATGACGATTCATCACAGTAGCAACATGACAGTGATGAAGTAGCAATGAAATAATTTTATGGTTGGGGGGGCGGGTCACAACATGAGGAACTGTATTTAAAGGACCGGAAGGTTGAGAACTCTTTATCCTCACCGCTTGCCGTTACTGTACCCATTTCCTAGATGAAGAAACTGAGGCACAGAACCTTACCTGACCCGCCCAGGGTCACACAGCTGGGAAGCGCCAGAGCTAGGGCTGTTTGGAGCAGAGGAAACGGGTCCTTTCAAATACCAGGGACAAGAGGAAACTGAGGAATGTTAACAGACAGCTGAGCCCAAGAGGGGAACCTCAGGGGGAGGCAGAATCGTAACCTCTGCCCTTTCCTCTCCCTCCCCTATTTCCAGGGAGTCTGTGTGACTCCCGAGGAGGAATTCAGAGCCCATCATGGGGCTCGTATCTCCGAGTCTGTCCATTCCGGAACTCTGGGTGCCCCCACAAGCCCTCCTGCTCGCTCTGTGACAAGTGTAGCCGCCTTCAAAAGGCGGCTGTTGCTTTTCTTTGCAAGTGATGATTAGCAGGGAAAGGACTTACTGGATGCAAACATTTGGGCCTCGAGTCAGGCCAAAAGGTGCAGAAGTGTCCCATCGACAGGCGACCCAGGTCCTGGGAGCAGGCTGGTGTTCCATAAATATGCAAAGCCCACCACCCTTGGCTTATCACTGGCCGGGGTGGTGCCAAGGATCTAACACCCAGGCTGCCCTCGGGAGCCATGGCCCCTGGACAGGCCCCAGCAGCTGGACCCCTGCAAGCTCCCTGGGGCTGCTCCCTGACCAGCATGTACCCCCACGAGCCTCCCTCCCACCCAGGAAATGCCCAGGGCTGAGGACCCAGGGGAGTCCCCAGTGGCCAGGAGCCCCTCTGCACTGGGGGTAGCTGACCGGCTACACAGAAACATCATTCTCCCGAGCACAAGGTCAAGGGGAAGGTCCCTCCTCTGCTGGAGCCTCTGGCCCCCCATCCCTTACTCCCTCGCACCCTTCCATTTCTCCTGGATGCTCCTGGGCTGGCCTCCCAGCACAGAGCCCCCTCCAGAGCTGCATCCTCAGTGGGGACTGGAACTGCCCAGCCAACTCCCAGAGCCTGACGGAGGACCAGGCCCGCCTGCCGCTTGGCCTTGTGGTCCCCGTGCTCGGAGCTCCGAGGGGCCCTGAGAGCCTGGGCAAGTGGCCCAGTGTTGGGAAACTGAGAGCCCTTCTCAGTCTTGGGGACCTCCCTTAATGGGGGGGGGTCCTGGGAGCACTCAGCACCCCGGAGGCTTTGCCCAGCAGGGTGTCAGATCCTCCCCGTTCCCCCTGTGACTTAGGAACCACCGGGAAATGGTGCTATGGCAGGTCTTCCAATAATGTAGTTGGGTTGGCTGCCATCTCATTGCAACGTTGAGAGTAAAAAGTTGCTCAGTGGGTAGTGTTGGCCTGTGGACTGATGGGTCCCAGGGTTGCGTGCTTGATCCCCAGTGGGGGGCATGCAGGAGGCAGCAGATCCATGGTGCTCTCGTCATTGATGTTTCTCTCTCTCTCCCTTTCCCTTTCTCTCTGAAATCAATAAAAAGTATTTTTAAAAAAAGTGTTTGGGCCCTCGCCAGTTTGGCTCAGTGGATAGAGCATCGGCCTGTGGACTCAAGGGTCCCAGGTTCGATTCCAGTCAAGGGCATGTACCTTGGTTGTGGGCACATCCCCAGTTGGAGGTGTGCAGGAGGCAGCTGATCGATGTTTCTAACTCTCTATCCCTCTCCCTTCCTCTCTGTAAAAGTGTTTGGAGTCTTTATTTAGGAGGTTGAGGATGTGTTTGTGACCGGAAATAAATGCACCATAGGAATCTGCGGGAACACTGGTTTCTTCCACGCTGGTTTCCTTCTCTGAGAAGCTGTCCACCGCTCCAGGTGAGGACCTGCTGCACAGAGGAGCCGATTCTTTGTAGAATCAGAGCTGAAACGGTCCATCATGCCATTGTTCTGCCCACAGCGCTTAGAGCTAAGACGACGGAGGCTGAGATGTGAGGTCCCCGAGTTCACCCAGTGGATGGGTGCCTGCAGAAAGCCCAGTCTCCCAGCCCCAAATTCCTTCCACACCCTGAGCTATTCCCAGCGCACAGCCTCCCTGACCCCGACCCCTGAAGCTGGCAGGAGGCAGCCAGCAGCGCTAGGTGAGCTGGGGACCAGTCAGGCCGGGGTGGGATGGGGTGGGGTGGGGTGGGGTGGGGCAGGGCTGGGCAGAGTTAGGCTGGAGAAGCAGACAGACACGATAAATCTCCAGACCCCTGTGGCTTCCTGGATGCAGGCTCCCTGCCCCGAATGTGGATTGCAGGCCGCCTGACGTTTTGCTCAGGGGAAATAAAATAATTGGGCAATTAGCTAGCGGCCAAAGGAAGACCAGCAGTGTGGATTGGGGCGCTTTTCCCTAGGGGCTCAGTCCTCAGGAGGAGCCAGCTGTCCTTTGTCATGCAGAGGAGGCGACCGGCCTCCCCTCTGAGTGTGGATCTGGAGGGAGAGTCTGGAGGTCGGTCAGTTGTAGGGTCAGGATGGGCTTGAAAAGCAGAAAAACCATAAAACAGCCTCTTCTGACCTCAGAGGGGAGAGTGGAGGCTACTCAGCTGCCCAAATCTCTCTCCCCCAAGGCTTCCCACAGTGGGCGGAGCCCATACTGTTTACAAACCCATATTGTTAGTGATTTTTAATGTTGTGAAGACTTTTCCCCCAGAGATACTTTTTCATATATTTTTATTGATTTCAGAGAGGCAGGGAGAGGGAGAGGGAGAGAGAGAAACATCAGTGCTGAGAGAGAATCATGGACCGGCTGCCTCCTGCTCGCCCAGCACTGGGGATCGAGCCCGGAACCTGGGCCTGTGCCCTTGACGGGAATCGAACCCGGGACCTTTTAGTCCACAGGCCGACGCTCTATCCACTGGGCCAAACCTGCCAGGGCTCCCCCGGAGATATTATGTTGCGGATGCCCTGAGTGAAACTGCATTTCCGTTAGGACTGAGGATGCTTAAAACGGGCCTCCTCCAGGCCACACAGGTCGATTCCCGGTCAGGGCACAGGCCCGGAGTTGTGGGCTCCATCCCTGGTGTAGGGCGTGCGGGAGGCAGCCGATCCATGGTTCTCTCTCATCATGGATGTTTCTCTCTCTCTCTCATCAAGAAAAATATGTTCTAAAGAAAACAAAAAAAGAACCGAGACGCAGAAGGCAGCAGACCAGGGTGCTGCTTCTGCATTTTGCCTCTCGGCCCCAGCAGCCCCTAACCTGTCATTTCCAAGGGCTCTGGGGGGGCTCTTCTCAGGCCCAGCCTGGCCTTCCCTCCCCACATCCTGCTTCATCACAGCCCCTCCACATAGCTGTCCGGCCTCACACAGAAAGCCCCTGCCTGGTTAGTATGTGCTGGCTCATTCTCTTCCCTGGGCCTAAAAGCGCTTCCACTCTTCACCTTTGAAATGTGCTCATCTGCTAAGTCTCAGATAAATTGCACTGCCTTCCCTACAATTCTTTTTTTTTCCCTTAAGATTTTTAGAGAGAGAGAGAGAGAGAGAGAGAGAAACATCATTGGGCTGCCTCCTACATGTCCCCCACTGGGTATCGAGCCAGAAACCTGGGCACGTGCCCTGACCTCCTGGTTCACAGGTCAATGCTCAACCACTGAGCATCACCAGCTTGGTTCTCCTGTTTTCACCTGACAGCATATCCTCAATCACCTCTCTGCCCCTGAGCTGAGCCCAGTGCTCCTGACCTCACAGGACTTCTCTGCCCTTTCTTTAGAACCACCCTGTTCTCAATGGAAATTCTTAAAAAACAAACATATATTTTCATTGACTTCAGAGAGGAAGGGAGAGGAGAGGAGAGAAGAGGAGAGAGAGAGAGGAAGAGAAACATCCATGAGGAGAGAGAATCATGGATCGGCTGCCTCCTGCACGCCCCACACCGGGGATCGAGCTCGAAACCCGGGCCTGTGCCCTGGCCGGGAATCGAATCGTGACCTCCTGGTTCCTAGGTCAGCGCTCAGCCACTGAGTCACGCTGGCCGGGCCAGAGGGCAAATTCTTAAAGGCCCGGATTGAATCGTGTTTTCTAGGCTGGAGTCCAGGAGAGAGCATCAGCGGACGCGGGCAGGGGAGGGGGATGGACAGTGAGGGTCATTACCCTGCTCTCTCATCTCCAGGGCTCACTGATAAAGCGGGAGAAAGATTTGCACGTTCTGAGAGGTAATTGGAAAGGCGGGCTGAGCAAACAAAATACATAACAATGAGCGCGCAGGCATCTGAAAATCGCTAGGATTAGTTCTCTCCTGCTGGGACGGATCCTCTTCGCACGAACTTAAGCACTTTATCAACCCAGCTCCCCTGGGCAGCTGTCGGGAGAGGAAACGAGCTTTTGCCGCCGAGGCGAGAAGCTGCTGGCACGTTGGACCCCTCCCTGCAGGTTCCTTAGGGAACGTGACACTGCAGCCAAGCACGCAGCCCCTACACCTCCTGCAAACACTTTCTGCTTCCCTCTGCGAGGCAACTGTAAGCTGTCCTGGGAGCATTTGGCCTGCCTCTTGGTCATCAGGCTCTCTCAGAGGTTCCCAGTGGGAGCTGATGTGCGTGTGTGTGTATGTGTGTGTACGTGTGTGTGTTCAAAGACCGATCTATTGCATACAATCACACAGCAAACCCAGGCTCCCATGCCATCCTGTCCCACTCAAACCACCCCTTCTGATGGTTTACCTCCCAAACCATCAACAGGAAGCTTAGGTCACTTTCCTTCCATCCTCCTCTCGAGTTTTTAATAAACACACTGCTGGCTTTACTTCTTTCTCTCCTGTTTGCAAATTTAAACAACAGACTAAAACCTCGATTCCCGGTGCTCCGAGCTTTAGGTGGTATTCCTTCAGGAAACGAGTAGCCAACACATGCAAGAGGATGAAACTGCCCCGGTCCCCCCCACCTTCTCCCTCACCTGTGCCTCCCAGCCTCCATCAGCTACACCCTGCCTTTTGCTTGGTCAAAGTTGGTAACCCTAACATTCTGCCTAGTCCTTTGTTTCTAAGCTGATTTTAAATGCTAGAAACCAATAAATAACATTTATGTTACCATCTTCTATAATAATAAAAGCGTAATATGCTAATGAGACTGGACGGCCAAAGGGGAACAGAGGAATAACCTGCCCCGGACGAGGCCAGGGCTGCAAGGGCCGGGCCCCTTGCGTGAATTTCATGCATCGGCCCTCTAGTGATTATATAAATACTATTTCTTGTAGAGTCAAAAAGGATGCTAAGATAACTTTATTATTATTTTTTTACCGTGGATCCAAAACAAACCCTGGCTCACTCAAAGAAAAGTGTTACTGGCATTAAAGACAAATGAATTCACTTTTCTTACATAGCCGGTCAATGATCCCCAATAGACTTCATTTTGTTTCACTTTTGGACCACGATTTTCTCGTCCAGCCTTTCGTTTTTCTTAAGAGTTGCTGATCATTTTTCTTCTTGTTGACAAAAGAATAACATGCCTTCACCGTATCTTCAAAATTATGCAGCCTTTTTTCATCTGTCCATCTTTCCTTCTTCTAGGGACTTTATACTTTAGCCCTTCTGTTACTACTTTTTAAACATATTAGTACTTTAGGACAGTTCTATATTTACAGAAAAACGGCAAGGACAGTACAGATAGTTCCCATGTCTCCCACACAACCCCCCCAATATCAATGTCCTCCATTAGTCTGGTGCTTTTGTGACGATCACTGAACCAATGTTAATATATTATCGTTAAGTAAAATGCATACTTGTTCAGATCACCTTAGCCTTCCCCTAACGTCATATTTTGTCCCAGGACAACCCCCAGGATGTAACTACATTACAGTTAACTGTCTGGGTTCCGCTTGGCTGTGAATTTTTAAAAAATATTTTATTGATTTTTTTACAGAGAGGAAGGAAGAGGGAGAGTTAAAAACATAGATGAGAGAGAAACATCGATCAGCTGCCTCCTGCACACCCCCTACTAGGGATGTGCCCGCAACCAAGGTACATGCCCCTGACCGGAATCGAACCTGGGACCCTTCAGTCCACAGGCCGACACTCTATCCACTGAGCCACACCGGTCAGGGCGTGGCTGTGACTTTTAACCTCATAAACCACCGGGAACCTGGGAGCAGCCGTGGTGGCTGGAAACTCGGGGAAGATGTTTTGGTTGGAGGAGCTATAGGCCTGGGCGACCCCGGCACACAGGCAGTGCCTGAAGCCACGAGGCAGAGCCGCCCCCCAGGGAAAGAAACAGGAGGAGGAGGAGGACACCCAGCAAACCAGCGGGAGAAGTTGGTCCAAATCTCTCCAGAGAGAGGTTGCTGCGTAACAAATGATCTCATTGGTGAAAACCTCCCGGTCTTCATGGGTCAAGAATCCAGGAGCTAAAGACCAGGAGGTACCATCTCACACCTGTCAGAATGGCGACCATCGACAAATCAACAAACGCCAAAAGGTGGCGGGTTAGATTCCCAGTCAGGGTACATGCCTCGGTTGTGGGTTCGAACCCCATTCAGGGTATGTATGGGAGGCGATCGGTCAATGTTTCTCTCTCGCTCTCCTTCCCCTCCTCTCTCTAAGATCAATTGCTGGGAAGCGAGGGAGAAATGGAGGCTGTCGGCATCACCTTCCACCGTCGGATGTGAGGCGTAACCTTCTGTTCAGCTAAATGTCAGGAGCAGACGTCTGGACACCAGGAAGGAAGGAGAAAACCGGGTTGCTGACCACCGCGTCCAGGCGCCTCCCAGGCCACGGCACCTTCTATCAGGAGTGTTTTTATAAACGAGCATTGAGGACAAGTGAGCGAGTGACATCCAGGCCACACCACCCGGACGGCCTGACAGCACCAGCTCAGCCGTCTGAACTGAGCGCCTGGTGGCCCGGGGTCGTGAGGCACCTTCCAGTGAGTGGAGACAGATGGTAAGCGAGCCATCAGGAAGCCAGGTAGCAGGAAGGAAGGAAACGGGGCAATGAGCGAGGGTGACTGGGAGGCCTCGGGGAGGAGGCCACAGTCTGGGAGGAGACAGGGCTTGGCTGCTCTGGGTCAGGTAGCAGTCGGTGTGGCGGGAGTGCAGAGGGTGAGGGTGGGGGCTGGGGAGGGGGGTCCCAGGCCACCTGAAGGCTCCGAGCCAGGGGAAGCCACCGAGGAGTGTTAAGGGAATTGACCTGATTTGCATTTTATTTTAAAATATATTTTATTGATTTTTTACAGAGAGGAAAGGAGAGAGATAGAGTTAGAAACATCGATCAGCTGCCTCCTGCACACTCCCCACTGGGGATGTGCCCACAACCAAGGTACATGCCCTTGACCGGAATCGAACCCGGGACCCTTGAGTCTGCAGGCTGACGCTCTATCCACTGAGCCACACCGGTCAGGGCCTGATTTGCATTTTAAAAGACAATCCTTATGGATGAGCAGAACACGGCACACACACACGGAACGCGGTATTCATTCAGCCTTAAAACAGATGGGAATTCGGGCACAAGCCACGACACGGATGCACCTTGAAGACATTAAGTCACAGAAGGACAGGTGCTGTAGGATTCCACTTACATGAGGTCCCTGGAGCAGGCAAATTCAGGGACAGGGAGTAGAATGGTGATTACCAAGAGCTGGAGGAGGCGGGTGCGGAGTTAGCTTGTCATTGGGGATGGAGTCTCAGTTTGGGAAGATGAGGAAGTTCTGGAGATGGATGGAGGTCCTATTTGCACAAGTGTGAATGCACTTAACTGCAAGGTGTTTAAGATAGTACCTTTTACATGACGTCTCTTTAACCACAGTAAAGAATGGTCACGAGATGATTGTGCCTGCTGTGTGGGGGTGGGCAGCTGGGCTGGTGCTCAAGGGGAAAAGCAGAAAAAAGAAAAAAGAGGGGGAGCAGAGAGGGGTTCGAGGCCACAGTAGGGGGCGGCCTGTGGGAGGGCCGGAGGCCTGACCGCGCAGCGGCCGTGGGGGCGGGCAGAGTGGGCAGACTTGCCGTCCAGGTCACTAGGCATTGGCGTGGATCAGAGGTCAATGCTGGTGACCTCCTTACGAATGACGGAGCAGGACACAGAATGGAGCCACTAGGAAGCAATTCCAGAAAGAGCTGTGCTCGCTTGGTGTGTATACATTTGCATTTTCAGAACTGTCTTGAACACTGTTGTCTTCAACATGCTCTCTATCATTTGTTCAACAAGATTACAAAACCCTCCTGCAAGTCTCCAAGCCCAGCCCGCAGCAGGCGTCAGGGCGCCCCGGGTATCCGACCCCCCCCCACCCCTACACACACACTTAGAAAAGAGTTGTTGTCTGAGAAGGAATTCGTTGCAGGGCTACGCTGCAAGCCTCTAAATGATTTATTCACGCCTGGCAGAGCCAGGAGCTGGAGTGAAATACGAGAACGCAAGAGTCAGAAAGGCTAGAACCTGGTCAAGTTCAGGCCAGCTGCACACAGCCATCTGCCCGCCACTTACCCTGGGAGGAGGGAGTGGCGAGAGGGGCGGTCACAGGGCTCACAGGGACCCACCTTTGGAGCAGCAGCCGCGTTTGCTAGTGCCCAGCACCCCCTACTGGCAGCAGGAAGAGTCCTCCTTTCCTCCCGGAAACTGGTAGCGTTTTTTGATGGTTGGCAGGTGGTGAGCAACAGAATCCCTTTCTACAGCATTCTACTCGCGCTGCCCTTTAATTGCGCTCAGGTTTCATTTTGGTAAATACTCAGGCCCAGCCATTTTCCTCAACAACCTTCATCTGGGGGGTACTTTTTTTAAAGTGTATTTTTGTATTGATTTCAGAGAGGAAGGAGAGATAGAACCATCGATGATGAGACAGAATCATGGACCGGCTGCCTCCTGCACGCCCCCTACTGTGGATTGGGCCTGCAACCCAGGCATGTGCCCTTGATCATATTGAACCCGGGACCCTTCAGTCCCCAGGCCGACGCTCTATCCACTGAGCCACACCGGCTAGGGCTGGGGGTAAGGTGACCACAGACGTCCCGCTTTTTAACCATTTGTCCTGCCCTGCGTCCCATGGCTTTTTAAAAATGTCCCAATTTTGGTTGTAGGTTCTTGCTATTCATCGTTTTGAATATTTCTTGCCACTCCCTTCTGGCCTGACAAGTTTCTGTTGAGAAATCAGCTGACAGTCGTATGGGTGTCCCCTTGTAGGTAACTGACTGCTTTTTTCTTGCTGCTTTTAAGATTCTCTCCTTGTCTTTTGCCCTTGGCATTTTAATTATGATGTACCAAGATTACTTTACCCAGCAAAGTAATTCAGAATTGAAGGTCAGACAAAGAGCTTTACAGACAAGAAAAAGCTAAACGAGTTCATCACCACCCAACCAGTATTATATGAAACTAGGGGCCCGGTGCACAAAAATTTGTGCACTCGGGGGGTGGGGGTCCCTCAGCCCTGCTTGTGCCCTCTTGCAGTCTGGGACACCTCGGGGGAGATGTCCATCTGCTGGCATGCCTGGCCAGCCTGGGTGAGGGGCTGAGGGCCATTTTCAGGCTGCCCACAGCCCCTTCAGGGTTCGTGCACTGGGGGGTGGGAGGGCTGGTGAGTGCAGGCCTGGACGTTTCCCACCAAAGGGCCCACAATTGCACACACCTGGTGGGCCCCCACCGCTGAGGGGACACACCTGGCACAGAGCTGGGTGGCAAGCCAGGGGCGGACGCTGGTGCAGGATCCCTCGGTGGGGCCCTGCTGCTGAGCAAACACACCCGGGGTGGAGCCGGACAGCAGACTGGCTTCAGATTGCCGTACTGTGCAGCAGACGCTCCCGCACGCCCTGTGGAGGCCCCCGGGGGTGGATGAAGGTAGCGGACCCTGGACGGGTGCTCCCTCATACCCCTGAGGAGGCCCCTGGGGCAGCCCCCGGGGCAGAGCCAGGTAGTAGATCCAGGACAGGCATTCCTGGATGCCCCTCGGAGGCCCCTGGGGCGGAGCCAGGCAGCTGACCCAGGACGGCTACTCCTGCACGCCCCGCAGAGGCCCCCACACTCCCACATGCCCCGGGGAGGCCCCCAGGGGGCAGAGCCAGGCAGTGGACCCAGGACAGGCGCTCCTGGATGCTCCTCAGAGGCTCCCGTGGGCGGAGCTAGGCAGCAGACCCAGGACAGGCGCTCCTGGATGCCCCGAGGAGGCCCCAGGCCAGACCCCTCCCCACTGAGCTGACACACCTGGCACAGTTATGCCAGCCATGGAGGCTCCTGGTGCAGAGCCGCCCTGCCAGCCTCCATCTTGGCTGGGTTAATTTGCATACAGCCGCTCTGATTGGCTGGTGGGCGTGGCCGTGAGCAGAGGCTCAGCTAGCCTAGGCAGGCAGTTGCAACAGAAGCCTCTGGTTTGCTCTAGCTCCGTGGCTGCTGGCTTCCAACATGGCTGGGTTAATTTCCATACAGCCGCTCTGGTTGGCTGGGAGGTGTGGCTTGGCTGGTGGGCGTGGCTTAGATGTCTCAGGTAATGGTCAATTTGCATATTACTCTTTTATTATATTAGATGCTGAAAGGTATCCTTTGAGAAGAGGAAGAAGAAAAAGTAAAGATAAAAATTATGAACAAATACATATCTATCAACAAGTGAACCTAAAAATCAAGTGAATAAAAAAAGTCTGATGAACAGAATAAACTGGTGAATAGAATAGAATCAGGGGCATAGGAAGGGAGTGGACTGACAATTCACAGGGGGAAAGGGGTGTTGGGGGTGTG
>PVJC01044072.1:0-14272 GCA_004026665.1 Murina feae
CCCCCCCAACCCAACCCCTTCATCTACACTCGGTCTCTCTACCTATACCTCCTTTTGTTTTCCAAAGCTTTTACTTTGTGGTTCTTATTGATGGTCTTGGGTTTAAATCCCCTTCTGTATCACTCTGGGCTCTTCCGGCTTAAAAATTTGGTGACTTGGACTCTGCATGAGTGTTTTAGTTTTCCTGAGGAGTAGAGCAAGGGTCTTAACTGCAGTTCATGGGTCCCTAAGGGGGACCATGTAGCTCTGAAGTTTCATGGAGATTTTGTGTGTCTATGGGGGAGGTGGTGGTGAGGGGGAGGGGGATTGCATAGCTTTCATTATAGTCCCAAAAGTGTGATCCATGGCCCCTAACATTAAGACTCAGTTTCCCAAAAGAAGCATTTAGCAGGAGCCCAGTAAGTATTATGTTTGAATAATATTAAAGGGAAGGCCAAATATTAGAATGCTCCTTGCTTTTTGTGAGCAGCCATGTGCATTTCTAGCACATGTGATAATATTCCACTCCCATTTCTCTTCCTTTCAACTTCCACACCCCCATGGTGCATCCCTCCCTAACCTTACCCCCAGACCTAGTACCACAATTTCACTTCTACTCCGCAGATCATCCTTAATGCCAAGTGCCATGCCATCCGGGATGCCCAGATCCTGGAGAAACAGCAGATTCAAAAAGAACTGGATGCAGAGGAGAAGCGGTTGGATCAGGTGATGGAGATGGAACGGCAGAAATCCCTTCAAAGGCAGGAGGATCTTTTCAAGAAGAGGCGAGAGGAAAGAATCCGGTAAAGAGGTGGTTTTGGCATCTTTCTTTCTGCCATTTTCTGACTCTTTAGGTCCAGGTAGACTTTCACGGAGGGAAGAGATGAGAAACGGCCATTGTCATCATCTATTGTTATCTCAAAACCTTTATAAAGTGATTATGGAACTACAGAACTTCCTCAAGTTTGTTTCCAAGATCATAACTGGTGCTTGACCATCTGGCCCCCATCCAGCCTCATTTGTCACCATTCCCTGCCATCCACTCCATGGTTCCCCCACCTCCCACCATGCCAGGTCTTGTCAAAACCATGACTTTTGTTGCTCCCACTGCTTTGATTACCCTTCGTTTTACTTTTCCCTGGAAAACACTGTCTCTTCCCTTAGTATGTAGTTTGCTGTCATCTCCCTGAGAAACCTCCCTCACTTCCCCAGGAGGCTCAGTGCCTCATCACACTGTGTTGATACCCAGCATATCACTTCTTGCATTGATGTCTTTGACCCTCACTACCCTGCATGGCCATGGAAGACAGGGTCCCTGCTTCATTTATTTCTGTAGCTCCTGGTCCTAGCAGAGTGTTTGGCCTGTAGTAGGTTCTTAATACATATTTGAATGAATGAATTTAGTTTTTTTCATTTGACAGAAAAGGATAAGACCCAGAATAGGTAAAATCTAAAATCATAGTGTTCTAGATTTTTAAAAATATATATATTTTATTGATTTTTTATAGAGATGAAGGGAGAGGGATAGAGAGTTAGAAACATCGATCAGCTGCCTCCTGCACACCCCCTACCGGGGATGTGGCTGCAACCAAGGTACATGCCCTTGACCGGAATCAAACCTGGGAACCTTTAGTCCGCAGGCCGACGCTCCATCCACTGAGCGAAACCGGTTAGGGCAGTATCCTAGATTTAGTACACCAACCATATGCTACAAAAATCACTTCCATAAATAGTGCCTGTACTACACTGAATGGCAGTTCTCTTTCCCCATCTGTATTCTGTTCTCTTGCACCATTCATCTCTAGACTTCTAGTATGCACCTGGTGGACTATAGAAGGCTTCCAATAAAAGTTTATTTAATGGCTAAATGGCTTCATCTTCTGCATAAATAGCTCCAATCAAGGAATATCTTTGCCTCATTAGGCAGCTCTAATGATTTGAGCTGGTCCTGTACTGAGTTTAAATCTTACTCATGCAGCTCTTACTCATTACTCCTGTTTATTTCATCTGGAGTCATGAAGCCATCAAGTGCTCTACCTGAAAGTGACTTTTGTACTCTTTCTCCTGGATTCTTGTTCTAATCGGCGTCATCTCTCATTCTCCCAGTCTTTACTTGTGTATCACGAGGTCTGGGTGCTTCCAAGTGTATTGACATCCCAATAACACATAGGGAACCATGCAACACTGGTTGTAGAATCTGATTTGTCAGACTCAGCCCTGTTCACTAGCATTTGAAAATCTCAAAATGTAAGATAGGGTATAAGAAAGAGAGTTAGCAAACTAGGCATGGGAAGTAGGGTGGGATGACAAGACACAGGGTGATAGGGGAATTGGAGGAAGGGGAAGTCATAGGCTTTAAATATATGTGTGTGTGTGTGTGTGTGTGTGTGTGTGTGTGTGTGTTAGAGAAGAAGGAAAGGGAGGCGGAGAGAGAGATAGAAACATCAATGATGAGAGAGAACTATTGATCAGCTCCTTCACACCCCACACTGGAGATCGAGCCCACAACCTAAGCATGTGCCTTGACTGGGAATCAAACAATGGCATCCTGGTTCATAGATCGATGTTCAACCATAGGCTTTGCAACTCTTGAAGCTCTGTGGAGCTAGCATGCAAAGAGCTCCCTGTGATTACTCTGGGAAGGTTTGGGAGGTGGTAGGATTTCAGAAACTCTTTACACACTGAAAGGGAGATGGTTTCTTATGTGGGGTGCACTCTTGGGAACAAATGAAGAAAGGGAATATCAAGGAGTATGAACCCCAGAACAAGGAGCTTGGAAGAGAGAGGACTGACCCCTTGAGACACAGGGAAGGACTTAGGTCTGGGCTCAGGAACCATAGTGATGGTTAGGGCACATCTCAAACTGTTCCTGCCATGCCTCCCATTCTGGGAGTCACTTGGGTGAAGTTTGGAGCCTAGAGGAACAGATCCTTAATTTCTAAGACATTGTGGTTCTGTTTCCTCCAGAGGAAAACGGCACATTATGCAACAGATGCAAAAGAAGCAGGAGGAGCGATCGCTGTTTGCAGAGCAGCAGGAGCAGGAGAAGGAGCAGATGCTGGAATACATGGAGCGGCTCCAAGAGGAGGATCTCAGGGTAACAGGGCTGGGCAGATGTGCCAGGTTCCACCAGCACCAGCAACAAAGCCCTCCTCAATTAGGGGATTCCAGGCATATGCTCATTTCACAACATCAACATCACCATCAACTTTTTATCGCCACATTGAGCATTTATTTGGCCATGGCGCCATGTTGAGGATGAGCAAAGATTTGGACAGTGACTGTCCCTGCCTCCTGGAAATCTGGGGTCCAAGACTGACATGTCCATACGAGTGGACTCATAAAGTAAATATATGGCTGCTTGTTTCACACAAATAAACAGATGGATGCATTATAGTCTCCCCTCAATTACCTAGGGATAGGATACACTTTGTCGATGAACGTAGCAGTGTCTTAGTTCCAGGCTTCCTGCTGTTACCTCATTCAAAGAACACAGCATCCCAGTGTCATTAATTGTGTTGATGAGCCAAACATTCTTCCCTGTTAGCCTAAATAAAATTAGTAGGCTTATTTGTTGCATAAGAGATGATGACATACCTGACCAAACTAAGTAGAGTTAAAAAAAATTATCTTTTATTTGCCTCATCTGGTCTGTTGCAGTATACAAAAACACAGCAGGGACATGGCAAGCTTTTGGAGCATTTGTTATTTTCTCCCTCAATTTTTCACTTTTGAAAATTTTTATACACACAAATTGCAAGGATTGTACTGCACGCATAATACTTCACCAATGTAATGATTGCTAATAGCCTTAGTTGCTTGTCTTTTTTAGATATCTATGCATATTCTGTTACTGTTAAACTATTGAAAAGTTAGTTGCAGATATCTTGACACTTAACTACTAAATGCTTCAATCTGCAACTCTGAAGAAGAAAACGTTCTCTTACATGTCAACAGTGCTATTATCACTTCCCCCACCAAAAGTTCAAATCTAATCATCCTATATCATTTAATATTTCATTCACATTTAATTTCCACCAATTGTTCCAAAAATATATTTCTGTTGTCTTCTTTTTCCAAACCAGGACCACTCAGTCCCTTTAGTGTGTTTTGACTAGAAGACTTCCCTCTTTCCTTCCCTCCTTCATTTATTTTTATAACACTAATATTTTGAGGCATCCAGGCTGGTTGACCTAAAGAATGTCCCACATTCTGATTTGTCTGATTGTTTCCTCATGGTTCCATTTAACTTGTGGAATATGTATGCTTTTTATTTCATTTCTCCACCCTCCTATTCATGGATAATTGAGTTATCATTTGGTGGTGCATTTGATGGTGACGAGTGACAGAAGCCCCTGAAGGGTCTTACGAATGGCCTTCTTAGAGCACCTGCAATGTGGGAGAAAGATCACCTGGATAGTTAGGGGTGATGAGAGGCCATTGTAGCCTTATGAACTACTTGAGAAGGAGATCAACAGGGCCATGAAGACAGAGAGACCTGATCACGTTACTGGCTCAGGAGAGAGAGGGGAATAGGTCCAGGAAGGAGAGGCAAGGGGTAAATATGTAGGGAAAGGGGGGGAGATGAAGGCTGGAAAGTCCAATTAGATTGTGGTGAGTGGGAAATGGTGGGCTCACTGAGAAAGTTCCTGGTGTCATTGAGTCAACACCATTGCTCTGATATTGCGTCATTGTCATTTTGCTGCCCTTCTTTTTTAAAAAAATATATTTTTATTGATTTCAGAGAGGGAGGGAGAGGGAGAGGGAGATAGAAACATCAATGAAGAGAGACGATATTGATTGGCTACTTCCTGCAAGCCTCCCACCAGGGGTTGAGCCCTCAACCCAGGCATGTGCCCTGACTGGGAATCAAACCGTGTCCTCCTGGTTCATAGGCCGATTCTCAACCACTGAGCCAAGCTGGTGGGCCTTGCTGCCCTTCTAATAGGCACTCACTGAGTCTGCAGGAAGCATTGTTAGGCAATTTTAAGCAGAAACCTGTGCCTCTCCAACTTAGACTTGCCGTATCATCTTGGGATGGTGCAAGGGTAGCTTTCCCACATTGCTAACAGGATGGGGAAGAGTAAGGGGGGTTCCCCTGGGGTTGTTTGGAATGGCTTCAAAGATGAGAAACAGGGAAGGTCCTTTGGCATCTTAGAAATGAAATGAACCAACAAAGACAACAGATTAAAAAAGTAAATAAATAGGCAAAGAAATAAATCAATACATATATGATTGTAAGTCTTAGATCAGAGGTTGGCAGCTTTTTTAATTTTGAGAGTCAGTGGGATTAAATAATGTCTGGGGTATCTATGACACTGGAGGCCTAAAACTGGGATGGGGGGAGGGTGGTGGTGCGGGAGAAGGTAGAAAGGAAAGGAGGAAAGGGAGAAGGGGAAAAAGGAGTGTAAGAGTTAGGGTGGCAAAAGGGGAAATGTGGAATGTGTGAGGAGGTGGGTACGGTGAGAGTGGGAGTAGCCATGACTCAGGCCCTACATGGACCTGATTAGAAGCAGATGTGCTGGGCTAAGCTGGCTCAGAAGGCTTCCTAGAGTGGGCCGTGAGTCAGGCTGGAGGAGCTGGTAGAATTGCCTTGGATGAGTCAGGGTAGAAGCTGGGCTGTGGAGGTGCTGGAAGACCAGGGAGGGGTTTCGTCTTTGAAGGAATGGAGGGAACTGGAAACAGTGTGGGAAGTAGGGTGAGTCCATGGGTAGAAGAGTTTGAAGCAAGGAGTCTGACAGAGGGAATAGGGAGGCAGCTGCACAAAATTCTTGTGTCCCCCCTCATTGGGGCCTGAAGATGTGCTGGGCTCATAAGTGGCCTGGGGATCAGGAGCTTCCAAAGGCTTGGCACTGGGAAAGGTAGAGGCTCCTTCCTCAGAGTCCTGGGATCTTGTCACTCAGTGTCACCTTGGTTCTCTGATCTCTATCACTCATTGTGTTTCTGTGTCTAAGTTTTTTTTAAATCAATAGTTAATCTAATTTAGCAATAGTTTATTGAGTATTTTCTGTTTTTCTCTCAATTGGGCTACATGTTGTTGACAAAGAGAGGAAGTGTGACACATGGCCCCTGTTCTCTAGCTGTGACAGATGAATGCACAGAAAATACATGGGACCTACAAGGTGGTATGCTACTAAATCCCAGAAGGTGTGCAGACATTAAGCAAGGAAGAGAGAATTGAAGCTTGGGGCAGTCAAGTAAGATTTCCAGAGAAGGTTGGAACTTTAATGTAGACAGTTCAAGTTTCAAAATTCTGGCTCTGCAGTTTAGTAGCTATTTGGCTCTGGGCAAATTACTTAAACTCTGGGCCTCATCTTCGTTTGCAAGGGAAAGATAACAAGCCCTAACTTTCAGGGGTTTGGGATGTACTTAGGTGCTAGGAATAGGCTATGTGCTCAGTGAACAGGAAGTTTCCAATTAGGGCAATGCTTATTATTGAAATCGTCACTATTAATGATGACCAAAAGTTTGGGTTTAAGTAGAAGGAAATAGAAGACAAGAGAAACACACCATGAGCAAAACCATAGGAATGGGGTTTGGCATAACATGTGCAAGACACTGAGTAGAATTTTAAAATCCTCCACTTCCTGGGAGTATAAATAGATCAACATTGTCAGGGGCTGCTACAAAGTCAAGTTGGATAAAGACTGTAAAGAGGCCATTTGCCTGGAAGAGGTCATTGACAACCCTTGAAAGAACAGCATTGCCCTAGACAGTTTGCCTCAGTGGATAGAGTGTCGGCCTGCGGACTGAAGGGTCCTGCGTTCAATTCTGGTCAAGGGCACATGCCCAGGTTCCAGGCTTGATCCCTAGTGTGTAGAAAGCAGTCAATCAATAATTCTTTCTCATTATTGATGTTTCTATCTCTCTCTCCCTTCCTCTCTGGAAAAAAAAATATCTAATCTAATAAAAGAGTAATATGCAAATTGGCTCTTACTTTGCTACACCCACAAACCACGCCCACCAACCATTCAGGAGCAAATATGCAAATTAACTCAATTAAGATGGCGGTGGCCACAGAACTGGAGTTGCCCCGGGGCAATGGAGGAAGCCAGAGCCCTGTGGGCCCTGAGATCTACTCAAGGCTACCAAGTTTCAATTATAGAAGATAAACCCCAGATACCTGTGGGGCTGGGACCTTGGGTTGCCAGGGGCAACCCAGGCTTCGAGTAGGGGAGGGAGGGGGGAGACCAAGGCAATAAAGTTTTAATTATACCAGTTAAAATAAATCCCAGATACCTGCTTCCAGCCAGGCACTCCAGTAGGGACCCGAACCCTGAAGGGGCTATGGGCAGCCTGAAACAGCCCTCAGCTCCTCACCCAGGCTGGCCACACCCCCATGGGGTGAGCGTCCTCACTGGGGGGCTTGGCAAGCCTGCAAACAACCATTAACCCCTCACCCAGGCTGGCCAGGCACCCTAGTAGGGACTCGAACCCTGAAGGGGCTGTGGGAAGCCTGAAATGGCCCTCTGCCCCTCACCCAGGCTGGCCAGGCACGCCAGCAAGTGGACATCCCGTGAGGGATCCCAGACTGTGAGAGGCCACAAGCTGGGCTGAGGGACACGTCACACCCCCCACCCCCCGCAAGTGCACAAATTTTTGTGCACTGGGCCCCTAGTATATATATGGCAGCTTTAACAAAGAATAGCTATGGAAGCATTTGTGTCTCTGCATCTATGTGTGTCTCTTTATCCTTATATGCCAGTATCTTTAGGTTGTGTTCCCTTCTACTCTGAGGCTCTTTTCCTTTTGCTGGCAGGACATGGAACGAAGGCACCAGGAGAAAATGAAGCTGCAAGCTGAGATTAAGCGCATCAATGATGATTGCCAGAAACAGAAAGCAGAGCTGCAGGCTCAGGAGAAGCTGGCAGACCACATGGTGATGGAGTTCACTAAGAAGAAGATGGTAGGGACCTGCTTTCTGACACTTAGAACTTGTGGCCAGGAGTGGGGAGAGGCAGGCCTGAGAACTGAGGGAACTCTAATGGCAGGCAGTCCTGTCTTCTTCTAAAAGCTAAGTCCTGAGTTCAAGGTCTTGGCTTCTTTTTCTCTTCATCTCGTCCAGTCCACTTGTTCATTAACGGAGAATAGCCTGGGAG
The DNA here is from genome assembly GCA_004026665.1 of Murina feae. Taxonomy (NCBI): domain Eukaryota; kingdom Metazoa; phylum Chordata; class Mammalia; order Chiroptera; family Vespertilionidae; genus Murina; species Murina feae. The sequence goes on from PVJC01044072.1 coordinate 8,079, forward strand.
AAAACACCCAAATTAGGGTGTTATTATCATCGTTAACACCTCTGATTAGAAGTTAGGATGAGGGTCAGGGGTAGGCAGGAAAGAAAATTAAAACTATTGGTGAAATTAAAGTTTTGTGTGGATTCCTCATGACCTAGATAATTATATCCCCATTAATCATGAGACAGCTTTCCATAAATTTCTTGTGAAAATTCCTATATTGGGCATCCTGTATTGGGTGCTGGACTCAATCCCCCACTGTGGAACCCATAGGACGAGTGCACATGGAACAGAAAGCAACATCTGCAATGGTTACTGGGGGATGACAGTTAGGAATGTGCAGGCTCATTCTAAGGCAAAATGGGGGTAATGGGAATGACTGGCTCTGTGAGGAATGGTGGGCAAAAGAAAGCTCTTAAGTACCATTTAGATGGAGTGAACACGAACTTCTGTGAAAAGAAAGAGCAGAGTTTACGTGGCAGAAAATGTATTCAATTCTAAGTGTGTTGGTCCTGTCTCTTCTCTGGTTTTGAGGTTCCACGATGACAGGGCACATCATACTTCTCTATAGCAGTGAGTTTTAATGATGGACAAGGGGAGGAGGTGGTTATAATTTGAAAAGGCGTATGTGATAGACCTACATGCTCTAAATGGAAAGCACAGAGAGGAAGCTTAACAACCCCTATCTGTAAGCTTTGGCTTTCTTAGACTAATGGCTCAGGTTGGGTGGAAATGTTGTATGCAGGGATAGACAGGGAACAGAGTGAGAATGCAAGGTGAGGGGCATAGGTGGTTCATGCATAATAACCATCACAGAACTGCCATTTGTTGAGAGCTTAGTCTGTGCACAGGCTCTGTGCCAAGTGCTTTACAAGTGTTGTCTCATTTACTCATTACAACCTCCTCGTGAACCTAGTCACTGATGGATTCAAAACTGATGCTTCAATGTGTGTCCAGTGTCAGACTAGGCTGAGCACACCTAGACTGATAGAACTCAGCGTCTGCTTCCCTGAATAGGCGAAGATGGTGTTGAAGTTGGTAAACAGACCTGCTGGCTGCAGCAGAGCATCTGTGGTGGCCACGATAAGAAATGAGGTGATGAGGTGACAGGGAGCTGAGAGCAATTGTTGGGGATGCCTGGGACCTTGAGCAGAGCTAGGAGCATGGAACAATGAGAAATCACCATAGAGTTCTGGGCAGGAGAGGAACGTGCCTTCTCTTCATACATGGAGAGAACATAGACGGGAGGAGCTGTAAGAGGATGATGGCTGATAAAGGGATCAGGCACCCGGCATATGCACAGCCCACTGTAAGGATCCACGTGTATCACAAGCCCTTTCCTGACCCCAGTGGTCTCTGTTCTTGTAGCCAGCGCTGCCTCATTAGAGCTAATTGTCTATGAAAGCCTCCAGAGTTCTCTGCCCTGCCATCTAGAGTAAAGGGGGGACAAAGAGACCAGCTTGGCATATGGCCAGTGTGCACAGCTCGCAAGCAGGCACTCATTGTGCTGCCCAGGAGTCTGGGTAGACAGAATGAGAGCTAAGGAAAGTTCTTTATGGGAAGATCACATTTCCACCCAACCTGAGCCATCCTATATAATAAAACCCTAATATGCAAATCGACCGAACAGCGGAATGACTGGTGGCTATGATGCGCACTGACCACCAGGGGGCAGATGCTCAACACAGGAGCTTCCCCCTGGTGGTCAGTGCACTCCCACAGGGGGAGTGTCGCTTAGTCAGAAGCCGGGCTCACGGCTGGTGAGCACAGCGGCAGTGACGGGAGACTCCCACCTCCGCTGCAGGCGAGTGGTAAGGAGTGAGGGGTCCCAGACTGTGAGAGGGTGCAGACTGGGCTAAAGAACTCCCCTACCCCCCACCCAGTGCACAAATTTTGTGCACCAGGCCTCTAGTTAGTCTATGACTGCCCTGGAATGGTGGTTGGAAAACTGGATTGGTAAGCTTGGAGGGATATATCTGTTCTTTCGGAGGAGTAGCGTGGCAGCGAATTATGATGGTTCAGTCCTTAGGTATCTGCTAACTGCGGTGGGACTGCCCAAAGCATGTTGGCCATTTGCCCAGGGACTCATGAGATAACCTCCACCTGCTCAGCTTTACAAGACAGGCAGGGAGCCACAGTTGTTACTTTTAGCAACTTGGCCCAGTGGCCTTGTAACTTGGAAGGTGTGAAGTTGGAAGGAGCATGAAGGCTGTGCTCAGGGAACCTGCATTCAAAGCCTGTTTGGTTGCTGGCTAGCCACACCATCTTGGGCGGGACACTTAATCTCCATGAACATCAGTTTCTCCATCTACAATATCTATCTCATGAGATGCAAGGATCCTCTGGGCTAATACAGGAGAGAGTGTTTTACAAATTTGCTAATGGTTTTATGTACTTGCATTGCTAGTCATTTCGCTGTACCAGGAGGAGTCAGGTGATAGGGGAGATACTGGACAGACTGGTGCGGGGGCTCGGTTTCTCTCTGCAAGGCTGGGGCAGTGGGAGATACCCTCCAAAGCCTTTCTTTTTGGCAGGCGCGAGAAGCAGAGTTTGAGGCTGAGCAGGAGAGAATCAGGAGGGAGAAAGAGAAGGAGATCGCCCGCATGAGGGTCATGCAAGAAAAGGCCCAGGATTACCTGGCAGAACAGGTACCTGTTTAGTCTCTACTTCCTTCCACCTCTTCCATTCCCTTAACTATTCCTGTGGCAGCCTATCAGATGGCCTCGAGGGTGGAGATTTAGAAGAAATCATTGAGACCCCTGTCATCTAAAAGAGAAGGGCGGGCCTGCTTCTAGTGTCTAAGGCAAGGACTGAGCATGCATTATGGGCTTAAGGTTCAAGAGAAAGTTTTTGACTGTTTTGTAAAGAGCTTTCAAGCTTAACTAATCATTGAAAAGTGCTCCCAGAGGAAACCGTAACTTCTCTGTTATTAGCAGTTTTTAAAATTAGAAGCAGTTGCAGGACTACCTGGAGGTGCTTGAGGTACAGAAAAAGCATTGGGATGAGTGAGGTGGAAGGACAAGAGGATCCCTCAGGGTACCTTCTGACCTGAAAGTTCTTTATCTTTTTAACATATTTTTACTGATTTCAGAGAGAGGAAGGGAGAGGGAGAGAGAGAGAGAGAGAGAGGGAGAGAGAGACAGAGAGAGGGAGAGAGAGAGAGAGAGAGAGAGAGAGAAAGAGAGAGAGAGAGAGAGAGAGAGATTAGAAACATCAATGATGAGAATCATTGATCAGCTGCCTCCTGGATGCCCCCTACTGAGGATGAAGCCCGCAACCTGGGCATGTGCCCTGACCAGGCATCAAAACCATGACCTCCCAGTTCATGGGTCGAGGCTCAACCACTGAGCCACACCGGCAGGCTGCCCTGAGAGCTCTATGACAGGACTGCATTTATTCTTTCCCAGAATAACCTTGCTACTAGAGAAGTCAGTGCAGCTTCTCAAAGCAGCTGTGTTAGTGTCAGTCTTCATCTCCCTGCTGCAGTTTCGTCCCCTGAGAATCACTGATCAATTTCGAAAAGTTCTCCGGCTGTGTGGGAGTCCGTGAAGGGGTGTCTTCCCAAGGCACCTGGTCCCTGTGAGACTGTTTTGCACCCTCACTGGTCTCCCCACCCTCTCCTTTCCCAGGATGCCTTGCGGGCAAAGCGCAACCAGGAGGTTGCAGACAGAGAGTGGCGCAGAAAGGAAAAGGAAGATGCGCAGAAGAAGTTGGAAACAGAGGCCAAGCTGTGGAAAACTCGGCTAGAGCAGGTGGCATTCAAGGAGCACGCTCTGGCAGTTCAGGTGCAACGGGACCGCGATGAATTCGACAGGATCCTTCGGTAGGAGGGGTGGAACATTCTCTCTCTTTCCTTGCTCAGTGGCAGGGATGTCCATAGACAGACGCATATCCACCTTGTGGGGGGGCGGATAGGTGGGGAGTGGGGGGGGGTCATTCTAACCAGATGGATGACTGAAACATTTCAGACACTTGAGCCAAGAATTTATTTAAATATTTTAAAATTTATTTCAGAGTGGTAAGGAGAGGGGGAGAGAGAGAGAGAGAGAGAGAGAGAGAGAGAGAGAGAGAGAGAGAAACATCAATGATGAGATACAATCATTGATTGGCTGCTTCCTGCAAGCCCCCCACCAGGGGTTGAGCCCTCAACCCAGGCATGTGCCCTGACTGGGAATCAAACCGTGACCTCCTGGTTCATAGGTCGATGCTCAACCACTGAGCCACACCACCCGGGCAAGCCAAGAATTTTATGATTAGAGAATTGGAAACCTGGAAGTGTTGAAGGACTTAGGGATTGTTGGGATTATTTCTCTCGGAGTGTTGAAGGTGTAAGAAAAGGTATGAATCCTGTCCCTTCTGCCATCCCCGCCTCCCTCCATATCCCCCTGCCAGTTGGGGATGAGACTGCAGCAGCGAGGTGAGGAGAGATGAAGAAAACTTCCAACACTATTGGTTGTGAGTCACTGGAGCAGGGCTTTAAGGGAGGTCTTCGCCGTTCAGGTGACAGATATGCACTAAGCACACGAATTCCAGGCGCTGTGCTGGGTGTTATGGGAAATGGTAGGGATGAATAAAGCACTGTTCCTGCCCATGCCCGTAGGAAGGATGTCAGACACTCGTTTAGATGGACCTCACCTGTACTTCTCCACGTCTCCTGCCTTGCCAGCTCTTTATCCTTTTTTGTTTTCTCTGATGGACCAGTGATAACTGTGACACATAAATGAAAGCTAAGTGTTCACGTCTCTCAGGATCCCTGCCTCAAAGCGGTCAGCGGTCCTAGCTGCTCTGGTTTCTATCAGGCAGATCTGCCCCCAAACGTGGCCCCTGGGGTTCTCCTGCTCTAACCTTTCTGGTCTAACTGGGAATGACTCCATTTTTACTCTGTGAGATCTTGAGACGATTAGATCAGAACATTTCCAAAGGAAACAAACCAAACAAGATTTTAATTGGGGTGGTTATGATACAAAATTTACTGAAACTATGCTCAGATGAGTAGAGAGCGAGTGGTGCAGCCCGACTGCCTTGGTCTACACACTCTAGGTTCTTGTGTGTGTGTGTGTGTGTGTGTGTGTGTGTGTTTTATTTTATTATTTTTTTCTATTTTTTTATTTTTTAAATTTATCTTTATTGTTCAGATTATTACAGTTGTTCCTCTTTTTTCCCCCATAGCTCCCCTCCTCCCAGTTCCCACCCCACCTTCTGTCCTTGCCTCCCTACTGTCCTCATCCATAGGTGTACGATTATTGTCCATTCTCTTCACGCACCCCCAATACCCTTGACCCCCGAAAATTGTCAGTCCACTCCCTTTCTGTGCCTCTGATTCTATTCTGTTCACCAATTTATTCTGTTCATCAGGTTTTTTATTCACTTGATTCTTAGATTCACTTGTTGATAGACATGTATTTGTTGTTCATAATTTTTACTTTCCTTTTTCTTCTTCTTCTTCTCAAAGGATACCTTTCAGCATTTCATATAATATTGGTTGGGTGGTGATGAACTCTTTTAGCTTTTTCTTGTCTGTGAAGCTCTTTATCCAACCTTCAATTCTGAATGATAGCTTTGCTGGGTAAAGTAATTTTGGCTGTAGGTTCTTGCTGTTCATCACTTTGAATATTTCTTGCCACTCCCTTCTGGCCTGCAAAGTTTCTGTTGAGAAATCAGCTGACAGTCGTATGGGTGCCTCGTTGTAGGTAACTAACTGCTTTTCTCTTGCAGCTTTTAAGATTCTCTCCTTGTCTTTTGCTCTTGGCATTTTAATTATGATGTGTCTTGGTGTGGTCCTCCTTGGATTCCTTTTGTTTGGTGTTCTCTGCGCTTCCTGGACTTGGAAGTCTATTTCTTTCACCAGGTGGGGGAAGTTTTCTGTCATTATTTCTTCAAATAGGTTTTCAATATCCTGCTCCTTCTCCTCTTCTGGCACCCCTATAATTCTGATGTTGGTACGCTTGAAGTTGTCCCAGAGACTCCTTACACTATCTTCATACTTTTTGATCCTTTTTCTTTTTTCTTTTGGCTTTTCTGGCTGGGTGGGTTTTGCTTCTTCATATTTCATATCTTTGACTTGATTCTTGTGATCCTCTCGTCTGCTGTTGGATCTCTGTATATTATTCTTTATTTCAGTCAGTGTATGCTTAATTTCTAGTTGGTCCTTTATCATATCCTTGAGGGTTTCATTAGATTTATTGAGGGTCTCACTAAATTTATCAGCAGTCTCT
>PVJC01044073.1:0-14258 GCA_004026665.1 Murina feae
ATGACTTAGCCTATCTTGTAGAAATATTGTGAGAAATAAATGAGGAGGTTATCTGTAAAAGGACCTGGTTGGTTTCCATTAAGTGTCGATTTTCCTTCCTTGGAGCACAGGTTAAATGCTGACAGTAGTGGGAAATAAAGCTCAGAAATTAGGTTAAATGCTCTGCTAAGGAGTCCTTAATTTGTAGATCACAGTGAGCAAAATGGCTTAGGATTGGTCCCCCTACCACCACCATCAGAACCCACACACAAATCAGAAGACCTGCTCTATCTAAGCCCCTCCTCCATACTCTCCAAGATGGTGGGGTGGGTCTGCAAAGATTAACATGGCATGGGTCCTGTCCTTAGGAGTTTAATCAGTTAAAACTGTAATGAGGAAAATGGTATGTTAAAAATGGGTACAGTAAGAGAATGAAAGAAAAACTAAATCGAGTGCTTTCTCTGAGTGAAGGCTTCTCCTCTGGCAAGAAAATTGTAATGTTTTTGTTTTTGCCCCTGTGGCTGGTTATTTTAATTCCATGAGGGTCCAATAGGATTCAGAAAACTAAATTGGCCATGTATCTTGGATCTTGTGTATAGAAATCAAATAGCTAATCCTGTGACCCCTGCCTCATATTCTTTAGACATGTAAAACTGCTTGCTGGATCTCTCTCCCAGCAGACAAGAAGGGCATCAGTCTGCTGGAAACAAAACAAAACAAAAATCTCAGCATCCCAGGAAGCTTTGCCAGGAGAAGAGCTCTTATCCCACTGAAAAGACGTCAGATTCTGTGCAGTCTCAGAGGAGTGGTGGGTGGGAATCCCAGCCTTCAGATCTCTGCCACTTGGTTTGAGTCCCTGCTGTTGTTCAACTTTATCCACTGCGGCTTTTAAAAAGCTTGTACATCTATAATAAACAAATATTATTATCTGGACACTTTATCTTAAAAAGTAGCCTAAAGCAAATAAAAATTTGTCTGGACAACTTATACTAGTAGTCCAAGGATATGGCAATATTCCAAAGAAAATTAAGAAGTTTTTCTAAACTAATGACTAAAGTCTCTATTTTCAGTCCACAGTGTCCTAAAGGTGGCCATTCATAAAGCCCAGATAATCATAAATTATAATAATGTATATAAAATATAATAAGGCATATAATGATGAGGTACAGATAATCCTGGTTAGGTGCAGTGCTCTTTCACAGCATCAGGGGTAAGGGACTGGTATGTCCTGCCATCCATGCAATCAACACTGTTGGTTGGCCCCTGACTCTGCCATCCTTTTGTTGCAGTCAAATTTATGGATTCCCACCCTGCAGGCTGTGTGCTCTGGCAGAGTGGCTTAGGTAAAAAGAACTGACTTATTCTGAGAGCCTGGGCACCTGTACTAAGCGCCTGCTTGGTAACTGAAATTCTGCCCCCAGATTCCTTCACTGTGCCACTCTTGCCTTCTAAATGAGTGGCACATACCACATTCTTATGTCCTGATAACAGAATGTTACCTAAATTATGCCTAAGAAATCTATACTCCTTAAACATTATACCCAGCTGGTCAGGATACACCCACCCTTAGAGTCCATCTGAGCAGTCATCAAGCATTTATCTAGGGGTAACTATTTAACAATTGGCTCTATGTGTGTGTGTGTGGGGGGGTATATATGTATATATGCATACATATACATCTTTTATAAATTTCACTGATAGAAAAGATATGCAGCACACAATTTACAAATAATAAAACATATATACTTGTTTTGTAAATTCCTTGTAGCCTATTGATTCTCCCAAAATGTTTGTTTTTATCAAACTCTTGAATCCATTGTCAACCTATAGCTGCAAGTAATAATGAGTATAGTTCCAATGTAAATGTTGCTTCGTATTTTCATTTACTTTAAGGATGTAAAACAAAAATGAAACAACAAAAACTTATGTTGGAACTTCATTCCTTTGTCAATGACATTCTTTGTCAAATCAAATAGTTTTCAAGCACTAGACAAATTTTTCTTCAATATTTTTGTGCTATTCATTATTTAATAGCCACAGAAACTTTTAACTTTAATCTGCTTTACCAACATTTTCTCCATCACTTTCTTAAGTCTAGACCAGTGGTCAGCAAAATTCTCCTATAAAGGCCAGAGAGTAAATACATTAGGCTTCATGAGGTATATATAGTCTCTGTCACATATTTTTCAGAGTGTGTGTGTGTGTGTGTGTGTGTGTGTGTATATATATATATATATATATATATATATATATATATATATGTATTTTTTACAGTCCTTCAAAAATGTAAAAACCAAAACCATTCTTAGCTCCTGGGCCATATAAAATCTCAGGCCAAATTTGGCTCATGGAACTGTGGTTTGCTGATACCTGGTCTAGACAGTCCACAAAATGAAAAATCAAGCCCTGGTTTATAGTATCTGCTGATTTCTGTGGTGTAAATATTCCCACCATGGCCAATTTCAAGCTACCAACGTGATGTCACTAAGTAGGTTGGGAAGAGATATTCAGTAGTATACCATTATATGCTATTTATACCATACAGATACAATAGGTATCAATAAGCCCAAGGGCATCTATGCTAATAAAAGGTAATACGCTAATTAGACCAGGAGATCCTTCCGAGAGAACGAACACCCTTCCAGATAAAGCCATGGTGGTGGGGCCGAGGCAGAGGCGGTTAGGGGCAAGCAGGCTGGCGGGGGTGGGGGAGATCAGGCCAGTGGGGGGGAGGCAGTTGGAGGTGAGCACGTTGGCAGGGTTGGCATGGGGCAAACAGGCCAGCAGAGGGGGGGCAGTTGGGGGCGAGCAAGCTGGCAGGGGTCAGTTTGGGGTGATCAGGCCAGCAGGAGGAGTGGTTAGGAGAAATCAGGCAGGCAGGTTAGAAGTTAGGAGCCAGCAGTCCCAGATTGCAAGAGGGATGTCTGACTGCCAGTGGGATCAGGCCTAAACTCCACTGGGAGTAGGACATCCCCCATCCCCCGAGGGATCCCAGATTGGAGAGGGTGCAGGCTGGGCTAAGGGACACCCCCCTCCCAATGTATGAATTTTATGCACCGGGCCACTAGTAACTAAAAATAAAATGCTGTAAAAATAGAGATGAGTTTCAGGTACTTACTGCATTTGTCTTTAATATAATTCCTTTAGGCTTAAACAATTTAATTTTTCATGATGGCTGTATTAACCACCAGTTCACAGAATTCTGAAATTTTAACATTCAGCTCTTGTGAGCTATATGGGTCAACTCCAGCACCCTGCTGCATTTATTGCATATAAATATGGAGCAAGGCAAAGCTCTGACTTCCTCCCTTCCCCTATTTGTGCTTCCTCTGAAAGCCACCCTATCATACCACTTGGTAGATGTGACACAAGAAGTGGATTTTGTACACTACTTTATGATAAATTTGACACCTTCCCCAAACCAGTGAATGAGTCTACTAAGGATAGATATCTTATAAATGTAAGAAAATAGTGACCTAGATATGACCTAGGTTTATGGATTATTTATACTCCCAATAACTCAACTAGTGCAGATTATTCAGATTTTCCCATCCCCAAACCATCAACATTACTGAGGGAATTTTGTTTGAAGACATTCCTAGTTCCCCTAGCCAAATGACCAGATAAGTAATGAGAGGTAAAGCACCATGGATCTCATTGGAGACATGAGGCTGGCAGCAACTGGGCCTCTGAAGACTGGTATGCATTTAACAAACATTTATACGAGGCTTGGAAAGAGAGAATGCCCCACTAGTAATAGTATGAACCATATAAATGATAATGCCTTTCATTTAAAAAACCAGTGGGATCAAGAGAAAGAATACTTTTAGGTAAAAGACATATAGGATGAACTATTTTAGGAAGGACATAAAGAAGCAAATGGACCTGACTGTAGAGTTTTTCTGTGGTTACTTGTAGCGCTTTATGTACTTCTCAAAACCTGAATATTTAGACATCCCTGCTTCCTGTCTGTATCTGTGTGTCACTCTACCATAGGGCAGGCAAAACTAAAACAGTATACAATATCTACAGATGGGCACTTATTATTTGTGGGGTGGCAGAATCTGACAATAAGTAATTGAATATAACCTTCCAATTCTAACTTTGCTTTTAATCTTCTAGGAGTCATGGGTCAGGAAGGCTTTACTAGTGTCAAAAAAAAAAAAAAAAAGCCATTTGCCCTTACTGTAAATCATTGTTTTTCTAGAGAAATTTAATTTGGGGGGGAAATGTTTTTCTAATTAACTTGAAGACCGTGTGCTATGCAAACAATAAAGATTTTTGTTTGAATGTAATGCATGCCCCTGATCCTAGGACTACCAAGGGAATTTAAAATAAAAAATGTAAGCGGCTCTGACCTCCTATTTTGCCAGAGCTAAACAGAATTCTCAGATCCAGAGTTTTCACGTCAGTTTCCAATTTAAAACCCACAAGTGTTGAGCAGGCTCATGCTTCAGCAAGGCACATCTTCTCATCTCTAGAAATGACTGTATTTGGGTTTCTGGGCACGTCCCCCTCTCCCTCTTTCTTCCTCTTGTGCTATGGTTGGCCTGGAAGGTTAGAAACTGCACAATTAGATGGATCAGGGGAAGATTTCATAATGCTCTGGTGCTGGGCTAGACAGTCTAGCCAAATTCCGTTCATTAGCTAAGGCGCCAGGGTGAGTGTGGCCAGTAAGAATGCTGTTTTGGTTCCATAGAAATGTTGATAGGGAATAGGAAATAAACTTTTACTTGGGGGTTCCTGAGAGACAGTTTGGGCAAGTGAAGAGTCTGGGATGCTGGGAATCTGGAGGCCAATAGTTAATCTCCATCTCAACCACTTAGTGGGAGCTCAAGCAACTTCTGCTCTCTTTTGACTATGTTTTTTCTGACACTGTTTTCTTACTCTTTATGTACCAGCATCAGAGTTCTGTCTACTTTAGACTTTAAATATTTGAAGACCCAGTATCAAGCATTCAATTTACCCAGCATTTACTGAGCCACCTGTGGTGCTATAAGTGCTTTGGATACTGGTACTAACTTGACATGGTCTTGCCCTCAAAGAATATATAGACTACAGAGGAGACAGGTATCTTAAAAATTATATACAAAACAATAATGCAAGTGCAATATAAGACATTCAAATTGCTATAGAAAAACTGGCAAAGGAGCTTCCCTTGGAAGCCCAGGAGAAGCTATTGAATGGAAATGTCCTTGAACCAGGTCTGTTTGAATGAAGAGGAAGAAGATTTGGGGACAGAGGGTAGTTTACAAAAAAAGAAAACGGCATAAGCAATGGGTCTGAGGTCCAGTGACTGGTGAGGCTAGAGTGGGGGTTGTGGGTGGGGCCTGGGAAAGAGGCGAGAGGATAACTTTTACTGTGTATTCCTCCCGGTGTGCAAACAGGATAAAACAACTTGGAGCTTTGAGGCATTAGAGACTTTAGGGAGAACCTGGACAATAAATAACAGGTTTGGGGTTTATTTTTTAATCAGATGAAATTAACTGGACATGGTTGCAATGTTGTTTCTTTACACCTTTAGCATACATAGTTATCACATCTCAAAAAAACTGGCCTGTAATTTACAAGTGTTCCAGAGAGAGCAGGGTGTATTAATCATGCAGTCTACCACAGGAGACTTATTATTTACCTGTGCGTTAGACTAAGTCTCAGCTTGTACATCCTAACACTTCAGGTTCTCAGTTCTCTGCCTTTCTCTTTGAGTCTGTGGCATTTCCCCTTACATTATAGGCTTTAGATCAGTGATTCTCAATCTTCTGGCCCTTTAAATACAGTTCTTCATGTTGTAACCCAACATAAAATTATTTTCGTTGCTACTTCATAACTGTAATGTTGCTACTGCTATGAATCACAATATGATTCATATGCAGGATCATGATATGCAGGATGTATTCAGGCGACCACTGTGAAAGGATTGTTCGACCCCCAAAGGGGTCGCAACCCATAGGTTGAGAACCGCTGCTTTAAGTGATAAACCCATATCTTCAGTTCTTTTTCATCTTATGCTATTTAACACTTTAAGCGCCATGTCAGTCACCTGTGACTGACACTATACTTTCTGTTTGGACCTCGTCAGTCACTGGGTGCCAGTATATCGGTGAAATCGAATATCACAGGCTAAACGGAAAGGAAGACAAAACAGGCTTGGCACTTAAAACGTTAACTTCGGTTTACATAGCTGCCATCAGCAAAATGGTCATGTTCAGTTAGAACTCTCCTGCCCAAATGATTCTACATTTCTAAAGCTTAGATAAAAAGAAATATTTGTTAAAATAACAGTGTCACATTTAAAATACCCATAATTATTTGATTTAAATGTAGTACATCACAGTTTGAGCCAGAGCCAAATTTTAAGAAATACTAACACCTAGGTTTTGTCTGGTACCTTTCTTGCTCATGTTCAGCTGCTATGAGCCATTGCATGATTAAACCCTGCTTCTATTTCCCATACCTAAACAGAAGCAGTTGCTTGATCTTTATCTTAAAATTGTAAGTCTTATATAGCTTTAAACTTCATATACATGGCTCCAGCCCTTCAGGGATTTAGAGCAGGCTTATATGTGATTTTCTCACGGCCTTAATATTAAATCTTTAAATAACCTACACATAACTTTCCAGAGAGACCATGCTAACTTGCCTTCTTAGAATTCCTATTGGTTCTCAAAGGGCTCCTGCTTACTGTTCCCTCTTCATTCTTAAATTATCAGAAGCTCCTCTTTACATGTCAGAAGATTCCACGAACCTAGGAAAGTACATAGAGGAAAATGACTATTGGTTTTCCCAGAATAGGTTCACCATTCCAACATGGATAATTTTTTTCCTTCCAAGTGAATCTTCCCTTTTCCTAGTCCCTTTCCCCTTTGAAACCCATATGTGTTATAAGGTCTAATTAGACTTAAATGCTTAAAACATTCTATTAACTATAAAAGCAAGACCACACACATTCTGACAAACCTGCTTCTATGTTTTTATTCTGATTTTCAAGAAACCAGGCCCTCTTTTCCACCTGGAACATGCTCTGTAAAACATATTCAATAGAACATAAACAGTTCTTATTCAAAAATAAATTGTGTTTCTTCAGAAATTTTAAAGATTGTATCTTTGAGCAACTTCTCATTAATCACTTGCCAAATAATCTGGTATCACTCCCTCTAATCCCTAACTCTTCTTTGGGATGCTACCCTGAATCCTTAGCTTGGAATAGGAAGTTCTTAATTCTCAACCTTGACCTTGGAGCTCCACCACATCAGTCAATCCAGCATGTTCAATGACAATCAAGGATATTTTTGTTTCTAGAATTTTCTTTGTTCTTTCTAAATGTCTTTATATATTTGCTACTTACTAAGTTTCATTCTGTTTTGTGATAATTCCCTCAATGATTTTTTTTCCATTAGTTAAAATTATACTCAAGATTATTCTGATTACAAACCCACTCCAATTTGACTTTCAGAGATGACTTCTTCAAGAGTTAGTAGCTCCTAGTAAGCAGAATAAAACATTTTGAAAACAATTATACATATATAAAACATATATAAAAACATATATATGTATGTTTTAGAATACATAGTTACAAGGAGGTAGAGAGTTATAACTCTCAATTTGAAAGTTAACATAACTATAATCATTAGATTTTAATTGAATTTTACAATATGCCTGATAGTTTCAAAGGGCAAGAGACTAGAGAAGAAGAAGATATCGCCATGTTGGAAAAAAGAAGTCTACCCCAGATGTGTGTGTGTGTATAAAATATTTAGTAGGCACCATCTATGTACTACATACACAGATCCACATACCAGAGAGGAAAAAAAGTGACACTTTTCCTATTCTTAAGTTTCTCACGATCTCATGAGAAAAAGAGACAAATAAAGCATAATGTGTTTAATAAACCTTGTTTTTATATGACGAGAGAACTCTATGAGCACAAAAACAGGTGTTTAATTAATTATTGCACAGGAATGAAGAGCTGGCTTTGCCAGGTCTTAACGGATTAGTAGGGTTTCACCAAGCAAAAGTTGGAAGATGAGCAAAAGACACAGAGGCAGAAAAATACACACAATAATCAGATAACAGGAGTTACATTAACAAGGAATTTGCTTTGGGAAATGGAAGAAGATGAAGACAGGAGAGTAAGGTTGGAACCAGATTATGAAAGTCCTTGAATGCCTTGGTAAAAATTCATTTTATTTTGAAAGCACTATGAAAGATTTTAAGTAGAGGAATGAAATAAGTAGATCTGCATTTTAAAACTATAATTCGGGTTATATATAGTAAGAGGATTCTATATGAGAATGAAAAGATGAACAGGATAATAAATTAGGAGAGCTCATCAGTTGATCTATAAGGTCTATAAAAAATCAACTGCAGAGCTGATGATCATGATTGTAAAGACCTGCTCCACAGTAATTTCAGTGTGAAGGCAAGAGGGAAAACTTAGGACCTACTGGGTTTAGTCATTTACTCATTGTAAGGAATCCGGGAAAAGAGGAGGCAGGGATGCTCTGAGATTTGAGATAGGGGGACTGTGTATGTATCAGTACCATGAGCTAAAATTGAAGAAACAAGAGAAGAAACATATCTTGGCAAGTACTTAAGAGATACTCAAGTGGAATGGAGACGTACAGGAGGAAATTAACGCTCCAGAAAGAGGTTATACCTAGAATTACAGTTTCAAGAGGCAAAGCTGGAGCCATAACAGTGGCTAAAAGTCATTACCTGTGGCAAGTATGAGGAGTAAATGAAAGAGCCAAACCCCCAAGGAATAGCACATCAAAGGAAGAAGAAAAAGGGAACCCTGGGAGAGCCTGGAATGTGGAAATCAGGAGGGAGAAGCAGAAGATGGTGTGCAACTAAAACCAATGGGAAAGAAGGTTGTAAAAAAAATAAGGGAGGCCATTGTGGCAAATTTTCCTAAGAAGAGGTTTTGTGGATGGTCAGAACACTAGTAATTTTAGGAGAGCAATTTTGAGGGAATGGAGAGAGCAAGCAGACTCCCAAGAGAATAATGAAAAGAGGTAGAGGGGCTGTAACTAAAGCAGAGAGATCTGTGACTGGGGAAGCAAAAGAATTTAGGAATAACTTGGCTTAATTTTGAAGTATTTAAGTGTCATAGAGAATGTAATTTAAATCTTAAAGTCTATACCTTGTCATCATGAGGTTTAGAAACATGCAGGCCTTGTCTCCCATGTGACTCAATCACCTGCTTCATTTAGGATTGCCTTAAATCCTGCCATATGTAAACTGTCCCTTAAGACACTTTTTACCAATGATAAAAAAAAATTTACCTTTCCTGGTAATGGTTTTTTCAACCAGTGGTCTCACAGGAAAATGGAGCATTAGAATCTGGGTGTTAGATGTAACCTTGAATGAACACCCACTGTGAGGATGCCAGGTGTGAGGGGAGCACTGGAGAGGCCAGCCACGAACCCCAAATCCTGGGGACAACAGCAGGAAGGAGAAGGAAAGTAGGGAGTGGCTGGTGAGACACTCAGGAAAGAATGATCCCAGGGAAAGTGTCAGGTTTTATGGGAGGAAATGAAAGGAGGCTTCTTTATTTTGAATGAGAATGTCACTGGGACCCTGAAATAGCATTTTCAGTAGAATAGTGAGGCAGAAACAAGACTTGATGATAAATAGAATGCAGTGTCATAATGAAGCCTTCTCACATATAATAAAATACGTCATCTTCTATATACAGTGAACTTGTACATGTAATATGCCTGAGCAAATGTGTGTCTATACACACACACACACACACACACACACACACACAAGTATTTAAGATATATTAGTCATTGCTGAATAATTACTGTTTTTGCTTTAGTTTTAAAAAATATAATTGTGAATTTGGAAACTGACTTATGTCGAAGAGAATGTTAGATGTGTCAATATAGGTAAAAAAGGGTAAAGTTACTATTTTTGAGAGAGATTCTGTGCTAGAGTGTCTTTATTTCTTAATGACAATTTCATCCATTCTCTCTTCCTCTCCCTCTGCCTCTTTTTCTCTTCCTCCCTCCCCCTCCTTCTCTTCCTCCCAGTGGAATGGAGTATGTCTAAAGACTTCTGTCCTTTGGCTGGAGAAATCATCATGGAGGACTTACAGACCCTGAGATGCACAATTACAGGGCTTACAATGGTAAATGCCAAATCTTCCCCCGTAAACTTCCCATTCCCCTGCCCCTGATTTTTGTGCGGGGATTTTGGTGGCAAATGCCTCACTCTGGAAGCAACAGACAACACCCACTCCTCTAGCAACAACTGCCACTTGTTAAGCGTGATATGTCTGGTATCCATAACCTGAACCCCACAATGGAGTAAGCAGACAGCATGAACCACTTTGTAAGCTGCCATGTTCTACGGAGATCAGAAAAAGACTGGCCTCACACAAGCCTTGAAAGCTGCTGCTTTCTGGATCTCAGTCTAATCTTCAGGGGGGATCAAAGGCTCCGAGAGATCCAATTTTGACTCCCTGTCTGATGGTAAAAATAACAGCCTCATCTATCCCTCACCCCCACAGCCTGGTTGAGATCAGTCATCAATTGGAGTCAGACAATTTCCTGAGAAAAATCCTTTTCCCTTGATTAAAAAAAAAAAAAAATCTGTCTAAATCTGCTCTTTCAAAAAAGAAGCTATATATGGTGGCGCTACATTTCTCAGTAACCTGAACCAATTTAAACTGTGAATGAAAAACTGGAACAAACTGTGCTTATTTGTTCAACCAATCTAAACTTAAATGTTAATTATTTATAGAACTATAAACCATATAAGCATACAAAATGCAAAATATAAAAACACATAGCAAATCAGTTCAAACAGAAACAAATCCTATATTTCCTCTAACAATTAAAATGCAACAAAACTGGATCACCAAAATCTTTTTTTTTTAAATGGGAAAAAAAACATTTTTAAGTAAACTTAAATCCAACCTGTAATTTTTTTGGCGGGGGAGAGGGGCACAATTAAAATGATACCTTAGGACCTGCACATGTGAGAGGTAGAGGGAGAATTTTGTTGTTATCGTTGTTTTTCTAAAACGTTAGTCAATTACAACAGTTCTATGTAAAGTACAATCCAGAAACCCAGCGTTAAGAAGGTGCACCAGGGTACGTCTCTTCGAATGTGAACCAGCTCATTCTAACAGAATGTTTGGTGGTTGGGTCACCACCACAGAATCCTGACTTTTAGTTCTAATCACACGTCTACACCAGAGGCCAAAACTGTGGATTACCAGAAAAAACAAATACGAGTGGGTGGCCCCCAGAGATGCTATCAGCAGACAGCAGACGGCAGACGACTGATTCCCAACCCTATAGCTCACATGATGGAAGAGGGCCATAGAGAACCCTAGGGAATTTACATTGCTTAAAAAGAAAAAGTGTTATGGTGATAAAAATGGAAAGCTCTCTACAGAGGATTTCTCTAATATTTGAATTAATTTTTATAGGAATTAAGTTTTTCCACTTGGTCATCCAATGAGAACAATGCAGATAGTAATCACATAAAAGTGAAGAAGTAGATTTACACTTCTACAAAATCTCCATAACCTTCAGGTACAGAGAAAACCATTTTTATAGAAACCCATTTTTAATGTTAAAAAATTTTTAACTTTATATTAGAGTAAGCCCAATATTATTAAACCCCTAGCAAAGGCTCTTCAGAGATTGCTTTTTTTTTTTTTAACTACAAACATCATTTTACAATTTTTGCAATCAATGGTTTATCAAATGTTGGCTTCTAAAATGCCCTTTAAGTTCACCAGGAAAAAACAAACTCCTCAAAGCAAAAACATAAAGCCATACAAAATATTTTAAAAGATTATAAGCAAATAAAAATAACTCTTTAACTCATAATACCAGAAGACATAGAAGAATGTATCATTGATAACAGATATATATATCTATCTAATAAAATAGTAATATGCAAATTGACCCTCACTCCGTTACACCTAAGCCATGCTCACCAGCCAAGCCACACCCACCAGCCAATCAGAGTGGTGATATTCAAATTAACTCAGTCAAGATGGCGGCTGGCAGCCATGGAGCTAGAACAAACAGGAGGCCAGCGATGGAGAAAACTGCCTGCCTCGCCCGGCTGAGGCCTCCGCTCAAGGCAACCAAGTTTCAATTATAAAAGATAAATAAGCCCCAGAAACCTGATTCCAGCCAGCCTCGCTGGGACCCTGGGTCAATGGGAGCTGTGGCCAGCCTGAAAACAGCCCTCAGCCCCTCACCCAGGCTGGCCAGGCACCCCAGTAGGGACCTAAACCCTGAAGGGGCTGTGGGAAGCCTGAAAATGGCCCTCAGCCCCTCACCCAGGCTGGCCAGGCACCGCAGTAGGGACCTGAACCCTGAAGGGGATGTGGCCAGCTTGAAAATGGCCCTCAGCCCCTCATCCAGGCTGGCCAGGCAACCCAGTAGGGACCTGAACCCTGAAGGGACTGTGGGCAGCCTGAAAACGGCCCTCAGCCCGTCACCCAGGCTGGCCACACCCCCATGGGGTGAGGGTGCCCACTGGGGGGCTTGGCCAGCCTGCAAACAGCCATCAGCCCCTCACCCAGGCTGGCCAGGTATGCCAGCAGGTGGACATCCCCCGAGGGGTCCCAGACTGCGAGGGGGCACAGGCCAGGCTGAGGGCCCCCCCGCCAAATGCACAAATTTTTGTGTACCAGGCCCCTAGTGTGTGTGTGTGTGTGTATACATATATAATTAATAACAGTTTTTAAATGGAAGTAATATCAAATAATTAACTTTTTTGAAGTTTTGATAGGTGAGTTGAGAATGTTTATTGTAGCATTGTTTATTGTGGCCTAATGTGGAAATAATCCAAACTTGCACGAGTGAGGGATTAGTTAAATAAATGGCTTTATTTGCCCCACAGAGAAGTATGATGCAGCCACTAAAAGAATGCAGCAGACCTTTAATGACTAATCTAAAAACATATTCATTAAAACTTGTTACTTTTATAAAGCAAGTTGATCAGCTAAAATGGTGATGGTGGTTGTCTCCGAGGGAGGGCAAGATGAGAAAGAAGTGAGAGTGAAAAAGTACTCTTTTTTGTAAACCTTATAAAACTGTGTATTTTAAAGATTGATGTTTACGTGTTTGGAGGGGCCAGAAAAAGTAATTTATGATATTGTATTTCTTGGGAAAGAAGAAAGCATAAAGAAAGCAAAAGGATACCCCAAAAATATGTATTATCATACGTAAACATAATAGTCAAGGAAAGCTAGAAAGCTAAAGTATGGGTGGTGGAGTAGTTTGCTCTCAAGGGATAAATGAGTTCATCAGACAAGAAAATCTACTTGTAGGGTAAGAGTGACTAAATAAAATTCCTGATGCATTCCTCTATTTCAATACTTTTCAGGGCCAACAGTACTTTGTTCAAGTCTCAGCTTATAACATGAAAGGATGGGGACCTGCTCAGATGACGACGCCAACATGTGCCTCTCCTTCTAGTAGGTGGTGGTTGTGAACTCCCTCAAGCCTGGCAACAGGCTCCAATTCCCACTCTATCATCAGGATGCCATTACCATTCATTCCCTCTCTCTGCTGCAGGGGACTAACTCAGGGCAGCATCTGGGCTACATAATGAATGGTTTATCTGCAGAAATGCTCCCCTGGGAAACAACTCAGTGGTATAAAAGGAGAGAGAATATGTAACCAGCAAGACTAAATTTGGTGCCATTAACTGTATGGCCTTCAAAGGTTACTTAAACTTTCAGAGTCTCAATTCAACATCTATAGAATGAATCTAATCATAGCCTTACCCAGGGATTTTGTGGGGATATAGTGAAATGACTCCATGGCACTGGCTGGCCCACAATACATAGAGTCCATTTTAGCTCTTATCATCCCTTTTGTGACAGGAACCTAGCTTATCTTATACTAGGTGCCCGGTGCACAAAAATTTGTGCACTCGGGGTGGAGGGAGTCCCTCAGCCCGGCCTGTGCCCTCTGACAGTCTGGGACCCCTCAGTGGATGTCCTATGATGGCCCCAGTCTGCCAGGCGCCTTCTGTGTATGTGTGAGTGTATGTGTGTGTGTGGCCACTGGGGACCTGCCCCCAGCCGCATCTGAGGCTTGGAGCAGTCCTCCTGTGTGTGTCTACCTGCCGGGGGCCTGCCCCCAGGCACACCGTGGAGGCTTGGAGCAGGCACCCCCTCTATGTTGATCTCTCAGACTCTTGCCCTCCCCTGCATGTTGTTCTCTTTTTTGAGTGTGGCCAGGGCTGGGTGCGGCCTGCCTCCCAAGCTTGCCTACTGCCCATCTTCCTCCAGCCAC
>PVJC01044075.1:0-14262 GCA_004026665.1 Murina feae
CCCCCCCTGCTGGCCTGCTGCTCAGTTGTTTGGTCGTCCCTCACTAGCCCCCCTGCCAGCCTGGTTTAGAGGAAACCAGTGATTTGGTCATCCCTCACTACCCGCCCCCACCCCACCAGCATGGTCACCCCTACTGACCCCCTGCTGACCTGGTTGTCCCCAATTCAGCCTGCTTTTTCAGTCATCCCTCATTAAGACCCCTGCCAACCTGGTCACCCCACGCAGCCTGCTGCTTAGTCTTTTGGTTGTCCCTCACTAACCCCCCTGCCGACCTTGTTGCCCCACTCAACCTGTTCGGTCGTCTATTCAGTTGTTTTGAATGTATATATGGCTCTATATGTATATACTAGAGGCCTGGAGCACAAAAATTTGTGCACTTGGGGGGTTCCTCAGCCTGGGCTGTTCACTCTCACAGTCTGGGACCCCTTGGGGGTTGTACACCTGCTGGCTTAGGCTCGCTTCCCAGGGCATTGGGCCTCTGGAAGTCTGGGAGCCCTTGGGGGATTGGGGAGCAAGCCTAAGTTGCAGATGGACATCCTTAGTGCTGCTGAGAAGGTGGGAGAGGCTCCCACCACCACCACTGTACTGGCAGCCGTCAGCCTGGCTTGTGGCTGAGCAGAGCTTCCCCTGTGGGAGTGCACTGACCACCAAGGGCAGCACCTGCATTGGTGGTCAGTGTGTGTCATAGTGACCAGTCATTCCCAGTCATTCTGCTGTTAGGGTCAATTTGCATATTATTCTTTTATTATATAGGATAGAGGCTGGTGCATGGGTGGGGGCTTGCTGGTTTGCCCTGAAGGGTGTCCCGGATCAGGGTGGGGGTCCCACTAGGGTGCCTGGCTAGCCTGGGTGAGGGGGTGAGGGTCATTTTCAGGCTGGTCACAGCCCCTTTAGGTGGGGGGTCCTGCTGGGGTGCCTGGCTAGCCTGGGTGAGGGGATGATTTGCAGGCTGGCCAAGCCCCACAGTGGGGACCCTCACCCCATGAGGGTGTGGCCATCCTGAGTGAAGGGCTGATGGCTTTTGCAGGCTGGCCGCAGCCTCCAGCAACCCAGGCTCCCAATGAGGCTGGCTGGAAGCATGTATCTGGGATTTATTTATCTTCTATAATTGAAACTTTGTTGCCTTGAGCAGAGGCCACAACCAGCCAGGGCAGGCAGGAAGCTTGGCTTCCTCCATTGCCAGGGCAACTAAGCCTCCAGCTCCGTGGCTGCCAGCTGCCATCTTGGTTGGGTTAATTTGCATATAGTCACTCTGATTGGCTGGTGGGCATGGCTTGGGGTGTAGCAGAGTGACACAAATTTGCATGTTTCTCTTTTATTAGATTAGATACCTATTAATCCTTGGAAAATACTTTTCAGTAAATTAATTACATTAGCTTGTATATACATTTATATTTATTTTCACTTAACTTTCAATACAAGATAGGGCACTACATTCATCTTCTCAATGAAAGCTGCTCACATAATTGCTTGGTGCAGTCATGCCCAACACTATTTAGTTGATTAAGAAATGTCAGAGACTGTGACCAGTGGCCTTGGGATGTGAACTGACGTGGAGGACCGCACAGTGTGCACAGCGTGAGCCAGGCCGGCAGTTCCTCGGCAGTGTGCAGAGACCCGCTCTCTTCCCGAGTGAGGGTCGCACTGTGACTGTCGAATGCTTAAAAAAGGAAAGACTTCACACTCAAGGGGGTGACTACATCTCGATTAACTTATTAACTGGGACTCTTGACTTGGTACAGCATATCAGACAAAGTCTCTGACGTTTCAGATGTGTTGGTCTGGTGACCCAGGCCAGGTCTCGTGAGGTGGTCAGAGCCGGTGGCCATGATGTTATCTCAGCTGCCCCTACTCACCCGTCTCTCAATGTGGTTTTTGTCTCTAGTGGTTCAAACCCGACTTCCTCTAGCTTCCTGATAACTCAGTGTCTCTAACTTGCTTACCTGATGGACAGTCTTGACCTTGTTTTTCCTTAGTCCATGTCTGTCTGACCACTTCCTCCCTGCATGTGGTGCTGGTGTTTTTTCTCACGTGATGAGTGCAATAGAGCTAGTCGGCCTTTCTCACAGACAGAGCTGATGTGAACACCTCTCCCTGTTGCTCGTTCTGAAGGTGGCAGCTGTGTCCTCCGGGCAGTGAGTTCTATGGGTCTCACTAACCTGTCCTCTACACACACACACACACACACTCTTCATTGAATGTCTTCTGTGTGAGGCCCTTTGTTATTTTGTTACTAGGAGCCCAGTGCATAATATATTGTGCATTCAGGGGTCCCTCAGCCTGGCCTGTACCCGCCCAACCTGCGGCCTGCCACCCACCCATCTCACCCCGCCCGCCCACACACACCACCTGCCACTGGCCCATGGGCCCCGCCCACCCACACACACCCTGGCTCATCACCTACCCCACATGCCCTGCTCACCCTGATGCCTGCACTGCACCCGCCTCCGGGGCTGCCGGCCTCCATCTTGGCTGGGTTAATTTACATACAGCCACTCTGATTGGCTGGTGGGCGTGGCTTAGGCGTCCCGTAGAAATGGTCAATTTCAATATTACGCTTTTATTAGATTAGATTTATTTGTATAATTTAAACTTGTGCTAATTTCCCCTGCACCAGTCGATGTTGTTATCACTGTTTCACAAGTCACTGAAGTGGGAAGGAAGAAGCATGTGTCCCGTGTGCCCGTGGGTGCTGAGCTGGAGGAGGGTTGGTGTGAAGTGTGGCTGTGCCTCACTCCCGGCCACTGAGGCTGGCTCTGAGCTACAGAGAGCAGCGATGGACAGGAAGGATGTGCGCCTGCCCCAAGGAGCCTACCGCCTAGGTCTGGGCAGCGAATAAACACTCACAGATAAAGGAAGTGTTCAGGGAGTGGCACATCCTAGAGAAAAGCCACACTAGAGAAGGCGGAGAGATGGGTTGAGTGAGGGCGGAGGGTGGTCCTGGAGATGAACTGTGCAGAGAGTGCGGGAAGGGAGCTATGGCCTTGGGAAGAGCCAGGGAAGAGCACGCTGTGAGATGGGCAGCTGGCCCTGGGGGTGAACTGTGTGGCTGGACGCTCTTCCACTTCCTGCGCCCCCCTCCTGGTGTGAACATGGCGTCCTGCTTGTCACTCTCCTGAGTAGATCTGCACCAGTGGCCTTGTGTCTCTTTTCTGACCTGGGAAACAGCCACTGTCACAGGAAGACGTTTCTTTTTGCCATCACTCGGGGCTCCCCCGTTGCACTAGCCCCTCTGTCTGCACCGTTACCTGCTCCTCCTGTGTCCAAGCGACAGCTCGTTGCCACTTCCCATGCCCGGCTCCCCTGCCACCGCCCTTACCTGTCTTCTTGCCACTTGCCACTCCCAATGTTTCTTATTCTTTCTCCCCTGAACCCTGTTCTGTGCTTGGTCCAGACATCTTGGAGTTTGTGCCAATGGCTTGGCTCTTCCAATCATTACTATTTAGAGAACTTCCTTTCATTCCAGGTAATGAATGGAACAGCCTTCCCCTTTCTGTGTAATTTTCAGCTCTTCTGCTCTTGACGTTGTGGTTATTCCTCGTCCTCCCCTAGAGCCTGACCCTCCCTGGCCAGGCCACCCAGAGACAGCAGCAGCAGACCCATCAGAGCTCTGTTACCTGCACGTACACCAGAGCCATACCCTTTCCCTGTAACTGCAGCAACATCTCTGACATCCACCTTGTCTCCTTACTACCTGCAGCGCCCGGCCTCATTCAGACCCTGCCACCTGTATCTGCGAACACAGCCACCGTCAGCAGGCACACCTGCCCCTGGTCTACCTTCTCCATTTCTCCAATATCATTCCTAAAGCACTGCTGTGGAGAGTCATCCCCTGCTCAGTCTTTCCAGATCCCGTCACCAGGTGGAATGAAGCGCCAACTCCTGGGCCAGCAGCAGCTCACTTCCTGGTGAGCCGAGGACCGGAGCCTATCTAGGGCCCAAGCTCCCAGGAGACCAGTCTTAGGCTCCGCCGGACGCTTCCCTGCTTGTTTCTCTATAAACACATCAGTGAGGAGAAACCCAGTTCCTGCTCTTTCCCGGTTGGAATTCCTCTGTGACAATCCAACTTGGAACTTGGCATTCTTCCCCAGCCCCCTCTTTAACGTAGGAAAGTCCGTGTTCTGTCTGACTCTGCCAGTCCTTTTTCCATCTCTCCCACCTCGCATTTCTGTCCTTCCCTCTATTCATCTCGGTTCTCTTTGGAACTTTTCCTGTGACCGATGTCTTCCTTATTATGGGAGCTTTGTGACGATGGGCAGACCAGATGGGAAAGCCACGCTCAGATGAGAGATCTGTGTCCCTGTGAGCTCGTCATGTGTGTCAGTCCACAGTGTCTGTCCAGCAGCTTCCGGCAAATGGAGGAGAATCTGGTAGCTGGACGCCGTCTTTGGGGAGCTTCCTGGCTCTCCTTTTACACTTCATTCCCTCCGAGAGCCCCGCAGAGCCAGCCGAGGCGCTTCCCCTCTGCTCTCCGGTGACGTGGGTGTGTGGACCTGCAGCTGTCTTGGCTCTGCGACATGTGCAGCTGGAGGCGTGCTCAGTGCTCACCACTGAGGATTGTTGTTTTCCTTCCTTCACTTCAACATGATGCTTCATTTCTGTGGTTTTGGTTTGATGTCCTGTGTGTTTTCTAGAAAGCACGACCGTGTGCAAGTGGAAACGATGCCGTGCGGTCAGACAGCCCACGGCAGGGCTGCTGTGCTAGTTTTCCCTGCTCGGCTGTATCCTTCTGGGGCCGGGGAGGCCCCTCCCTGTCCTCAGACTGCCCGTCCCTGAAACTGCACGTCCCCCCACGTGTCCAGGCACATGTCGGCGACCCTCAGCTGGGCTCTGCCCCTGGACGCCAGGGTTCCGGGGTCCATGCTCCACCTGCCACTGGCTGCGCCACTGCAGCGAGTTGCCTGACATCTGTGCCTCATTTTCCTTGTTTTCTGTGTGGAGAGGCTCAGCTGTTGTGAGCCGAGTGGACACATGGCGACTCGCAGTAAACAGGTTGAGAGGGCGATTCCCACCAGAGGCCGCTCCTGATTCCATTCAGAGGTCGGTGTTTATGACGTCATCTTTGTGATCTGTCACAACCAGCAAGGGAGACGGCACTCTCTCCGGAGAGCTGTGCGTCTGGGCTGCTCGTGTGAGGTGGAGTAAGGTCACCCCTGAGGTGGAGTAAGGTCACCCCCGAGGTGGAGCAAGGTCACCCCCGAGGTGGAGTAAGGTCACCCCTGAGGTGGAGTAAGGTCACCCCTGAGGTGGAGTAAGGCAACTTTCAGGACTCCATGAAGGCGCCCTATCTGCTCAGTCCCTTTCTAGTCCTTAAAAAGGAAAAAGAAATTACATTAGGTATTTATGAAGATGAACATAAATGAGTACATAGGATATTTAACACAATTCCAAATGGGCATTTTAGGAGCAATTTGAACAGAAAAATTCTCCTGTTTTAATATTACACACGAGACGGGTTACTATTTTGACAAAATGTCTAAGGTTTTCTAGGTTTAGGATTAAATTGTTGGAATTATTCCTTAAAATGCTCTCTATATATTAATAAGTGAAATGAATATATGCATGTATACATATGTATATATGTGTATAGATCTAGTAATGACCATCTTATTAAGCCAGTAACTTAACAGTATTTGATAACACCTCATCCGCACTATTTCAAAGGTGTATAAATTATATTCATTTTATTTAACCTTCCTGAGTATTATAATTTACAAGTTAAAAATTCCTACTCATAATCTTTTTAGGAGAGCTCATTTTCCAAATATTTCTTTCTTAAAAAACAAAGTATTGGCAATAACAGTAGGTGCCGCTATAACAAAAGAAACCAGCCATTCAGGAATGAGGGATTCATTTGTTGATGCTCAGTGTGTCCAGCCCCTGCTCTGAGGAATGCTTGTTCATCCTCATCAACATCTCACTCAACTGAAAACATCCTCGGACTGGGGGACCTGGGGCCTCTGTGGGGAAGTAGTTCTTTTAGAAACACAATCAGAATCCTGTCTCCTAGATTTTGAATCATTTATTTTTATTCAATACCCCCAAAATAAATAGCCTGGTTACATATTTTTTTCAGCAAACTTTTCATGAATCACCTTAATCGTTCACCTAGTTATCAAACAGGAATAGAAGTACCCACCTTATAAAAATGGTGGTGAGCTTGAAGCAGGGCGTGGTCTCCACTCTTGTTTATTGGGCGGATCTAGTTGAGCACCTACAGTGCCTTTGTTCTGGTAGTGCCTGCGGTCCAGCAGATTCATCGTGAAGCTTAAATGACTCTTCATGAGCAAGAGTGTAATTGCCATCGAGATCTTTAGCTCCTAGAGTGCAACAGAAACGTAGTCTTCTCCTTAGCACAATGATTGCCAGCTGTTCCCACCCCTCAGGACATCTGTCCACTTGCCCTCACTGTATGCAGCTCGAATGGCAGGATTCCTCTCCAACCTGCACAGGTGGGCATCACCCTCGGTGTGGTCAGGGGGGGTTGTGTTCTGGGGGCCAAGGGCCACCACACAGACCCTCCACCTCCCTCTCGGGTCTGCCCTCTCCTCGTGCCTGCCTCAAACCCACTGTGCACGCTGGGTGTCGCTCCCTCCCCTGCCTTTGCTAATACTTGCCTGTCTTCCTGGAATGCCCTCTGCCTCTTCTCTGCTGATTCTCTGATTCTGTCTGTCCTTGAAGGCCAGCTGTATTCTAACGGCTGGCCTGCCCATCAGGGCAGGTGTCCCTTCGGGAGCTTGCTCAGCTTCTCTGTGGTCATATGTTGTTATGTCAAATTCCAACAGCAACTCTGTTCTCCCCAGACGCACTTCTGGGGCCCCAGCTCCCTGCTCTCAGCCCCTGCGCTGAGTGAAGGGGTGATGGGTGATGGGGTGACAGGGTGATGGGGGACACAGCCTACTCTTTCACAGGCAGGTCCCTGCTGGAAAACACTCCAAGGAAGGTGGGGAGAATGACTGTGCTGAGCCTGCCAGCCTAACCCTCACGTCTGAGAGAACAGGCTCAATCATCAGCATCCTTGGGTCCTGAGGAAGCTGGCCAGGGCCAGGCAGTGCATGTGTGTGTGTGTGTGGGGAGTGAGGCCCCAGCCACAGCGCTTGCTGGCCAATCCTTTCCCTCCGCTCTCCTCTGCCAGCCTGGGCTGTTCGCTTGTCACAAGCATCCCCTGTGTGGGATGTGTCAGACCCCTTAGTGGTATATATCAGACCCCTTTGTGGGATATGTGAGATCCCTTTCTGGGATGTATAGATCCCTTTGTGGGATGTGTAAGACCCCTTGGTGGGATGTGTCAGACGCCTTTGTGGGGTGTGTCAAATCCCTTTGTTGAATGTGTCAGATCCCTAGATGGGATGTGTAGATCCCTTTGTAGGATGTGTCAGACCCTTTTGTGTAAGGTAACCCTTTGTAGGGTTACAGACCACTTTTTGGATGTGTCAGACCCTTTCTGTGGTGTGTCTGAACTCTTTGTTGAATGTGTCAGATCCCTTTGTGGGTTGTGTAGATCCCTTTGTGGGATGTGTCAGATCCTTTGGTGGGATGTATAAATCCCTTTGTGGGATGTGTCAGATCCCTTCGTGAAAGGTGACCAGATGTCTCACTTTTGGCGGGACAGTCCCGATTTTTAAGTTTGTCCCGCGTTCCACAGCGTTTTTAAAAAGTTCCGATATTTGGACAGAGATATATGTATTACTCTTTGTAATATTTTAAGTAATTATAATACTAAAAAAGATCCCCACTGGTCAATGGTGTCCCGCTTTACCAATGTTAAAATCGGGTCTCCTAACCTTTGTGGGATGTCAGATCCCTTTGTGAGATGTGTCAGATTCCTTTGTGGGACATGTGAGATCCCTTTATTGGATGTGTCAGATCCCTTATAAGGATGTGTAGTTCCTTTTCTGGGATGTGTCAGACCCCTTTGTGGCATGTGTAGATACCTTTGTGGGATTTGTAGATTCCTTTTTGGGATATGTCAGATACCTTCATGGGATGTGTCAGACCCCTTTATGGTTTGTGTTAGATCCCTTTGTGGAATGTGTAGATTCCTTTGTGGGATGTGTAGGTCCCTTTGTAGGATGTGTCAGATCCCTTTGTGTAAGGTGACCAGACTTCCCCCTTTTGGCAGGACAGTCCCGAATTTTAACAATTTTTCCCGCATCCTGAGGTGTTTTAAAAAAGTCCCAATTTTTTGGAAAGAGACAAATGTACTACTCTTTATAGTATTTTAAATAATAATTATAATAAAAAAGAACCTGCCGGTCAATGTGTCCCACTTTACAATGTTAAAATCTGTTCACTTTACCTTTGTGGGATGTGTCAGATCCCTTTGTGGGATGTGTCAGACCCCTTTGTGGGATTTGTAGATCCCTTTGTGGGATATGTCAAATCCCTTTGTGGGATGTGTAGACCCCTTTGTGGGATATGTCAGATCCCTTTGTGGGATGTGTAGATCCCTTTGTGGGATGTGTCAGGTCCCTTTGTGAGATGTTTCTGACCCCTTTGTGGGATGTGTCAGCTCCCTTGGTGAGATGTGTAGATCCCTTTGTGGGATTTGTCAGATCCCTTTGTGGGATGTGTCAGCTCCCTTGGTGAGATGTGTAGATCCATTTGTGGGATGTGTAGATCCCTTTGTGGGATGTGTAGATCCCTTTGTGGGATGTGTCAGATCCCTTTGTGGGATGTGTAGATCCCTTTGTGGGATGTGTCAGATCCCTTTGTGGGATATGTGTAGGTCCCTTAGTGGGATGTGTTAGACCCTTTTGTGGGATTGTGAGACCCCTTTTTGGAATATGTAGATCCCTTTGTGGGATGTGTCTGACCTCATTGTGGGATGTGTCTTACTTCTTTGTGGGATGTGTCAGATCCCTTTGAGGGATGTGTCTGGCCTCATTGTGGGATGTGTAGATCCTTTTTTTGGATGTGTAGATTCCTTTGTTGGATGTGTAGACCCCTTTGTGGGATGTGTTTGAATGTGGTATTTAATCTGTTATTTAATAGTAGAGGCTCAGTGCACAAAAATTTTTTTTCTCAGGGGATCCCTCTGCCTGGCCTGTGCCCTCTCGCAGTCTGGGACCCCTCAAGGAATGTTCATCTGCTGGCTTACGCCCTTTCCCCAGGTAATCCGGCCCTATATGGAAGTCAGACATCCCTTTGGCAGCCTGAGGATCTTGGGGGATGTCTACTTGCCAGCGCGGAGCAGGCCTAAGCTGCAGTCAGACATCCTTAGCGCTCCTGAGGAGGCAGGAGAGGCTTCCTCAACCACCACTGTACTGGCAGCTGGCAGCCTGGCTATTGGCTGAGCAGAGTTCCCCCTGTGGGAGTGCTCTGACCACCAGGGGCAGCTCCTGCATTGAGCATCTGTCCCCTGGTGGTCAGTGTGTGTCATAGTGATCAGTCATTCCCAGTTGTTCTGCTGTTAGGGTCAATTTGCATGTTATCCTTTTATTTTATAGGACTAGGGGCCCGATGCACAAAAATTTGTGCACTCAGGGGGGTCCCTCAGCCTGGTCTGCATCCTCTCCAATGGGGGAACCCTCAGGGCTGCTGGCTCCTAATTGCTCACCTGCCTGCTGGCCTGATCCCCCTAACTGCTCTCCCCTGCCGGCCTGATCTTCCTATTTGCTCTCTACCTGCCTAATAACCTGCAACTGCCTCTGCTTCAGCCCTGCCACCATGGCTTTGTCCGGAAGGACGTCCGGAAAGTCGTCTGGAAGATGTTCAGTCTAATTCGCATATTACCTTTTTATTAGTATAGATGCCACCTTGTCTTAAAAATGCAGGTTGTTAGCAGGTTTTCCTATTGTGGAAGGGGAGCCTGCAGTAGCATCCTGGGTTCTGACCAGGGCTTATGCACTGGTGCTTTATCTCAGCAGATGAGATTCCTAGAAGAAGACTCTTGGATGTACCTTGAACATTTCAGTCAATTTTGCCACATCCTCCTCCAAAATGTTGAACCACTTTAAACTCCCACCAGCAACCATGCATGTGCCCTCTGTCCTACTTTGATGCCAATATCATTGATTTCCCCCTAGAAGCTTCCCTCCCCTCAGCTGGGACTGCTTGGCATTTGAGCCAAACTCACTGTTCAGCCTGGGACTTGATTTCCTGAGATAGAATTTTGGAGGAGGAAAAATAATGTTCCTCTATCCTTCTGAGTTCTTAGCGGAGGCCCTTGTAATGAAAGACAGATTACCAAGAGAAAAACAAGAGTTCATTAACATGTGTACCTCATGTATATGCGGGAGATCCCAGCGAAAAATGAATAATTCCCCAAGGTGGCTTAGAGTCCGTATTTAAACACCTTCTTCCTAGGGAAAGGGGATGGGATATCTAGGCCTCTTAGAGGAGAGTACATGAGTTTTAGGAAAGATGAATGGGGGTGGGGGAGATAGTTTGTAACAAAGTTTGGGTGTGATGTCAACTTGTAGTCTCCTGTGTTAGGAGTCAGTCTTCACTGGCTGATGACACTTTTCCCATTGAGGGTCTGAGTTTAGACAGATCAGGAGACTTTAGTGAAAGCCTCTCCTTGCATTTGCTGTTTTTCAAGCATCTGCAACTCAAGGTCATCAATATAACAACACAGCATATGTTGGGGTGGCATGTTCTCTGACCTTCAGAATAAACCCAACAAAAACTTGTTTCCTTTCTTAGATGATTTGCCACAGTAGTGTTATTCCCTGGATACAGTATTCTGACCAGACCTTCCTGAGAGTGGTCATAACATACGCTGTGCTTGTAGAAAGGTATGGGCCATATCACTAAATAAACCAGGGTCAGTTTTCTCATCTTGTTGAAAGAGAGATAAAGTTATGGTAGCTTATCTCCCTTTCCACAGGTTTCCTGCAGATTTGTGTCTCTGCTGTAGCCCCAGTGGACCCAGCTTCTCCGTGGCTCTGGGCTTGGAGCTGCTGGGTGCCGGGCCCACTTGAAGGTTTGTGTCTCTGCTTCTCCAACCGCAGCGCCCAGGCAGGGCTTGGGGCTGCTGGGTGCTGGGCCCCCTGTGGGCTGTGTCTCTGCTCCTCTGACCCCAGCAACCCCAGCACCTCCACAGTCACAGGGCTTGGAGCTGCTGGGGTGCCAGACCCCTGCAGGCCGAGTCTCTGCGCCTCGGACTCCAGTGGCTCCAGCACTGTGGTGGGCTCAGAGCTGCTGGGGTGCCAGGTGGCCTTCAGACCAGGTCCCCATGCCTTGGACCCCAGTGGCCCCAGTGCCGAGGCGGGACTCGGAGCTGTTGGGGTCCCCGTGCCTTGGATCCCAGTGGCCCCAGCGCCCAGGCAGGACTCAGAGCTGCTGGGGCACTGGGCCCCCTGCAGGCCCGGTCTCTGCACTTCGGACCCCAGAGGCCGGCACGGAGACCTGGCCTGCAGAGGGCCTGGCACCCCAGTGGCAGCAGCAACCAGGAAGGCCCAGAGGCCCTCTTCCAGTGGGCTGGGGTAGAACACCTGCATCGTCACAAGCTTCTTGTCCCAGCTGCCACCATCTTTGTCTCAGAGTGGTGGTTAATTTGCATATTACTCTTTTATTAGATTAGATTATATATGATAGAGGCCTGGTGCATGGGTGGGGGCTGGCTGGTTTGCCCTGAAGGGTTTCCCGGATTAGGGTGGGGTTCCTGCTGGGGTGCCTGGCCAGCCTAGTTGAGGGGCTGAGGGCTGTTTTCAGGCTGGCCACAGTCCCTTCAGGGAGTGGGGTCCTGCTGGGGTGCCTGGCTAGCCTGGATGAGGGGCTGATGGAGTTTTGCAGGCTGGCCACAGCCCCTTCAGGGTGGGTGTCCCCCCCCCGGAATGCCTGGCCAGCCTGGGTGAGGGGCTGATGGCTGTTTGCAGGCTGGCCACAGTCCCTTCAGGGTAGGAGTCCCTTCTGGGGTACCTGACCAGCCTGGGTGAGGGGCTGATGGCTGTTTGCAGGCTGGTCACAGTTCCCATTGACCCAACATCCCAGCAAGGCTGGCTGGAAGCAGGTTTCTGGGTTTTTTAAATCTTCTATAATTGAAACTTTGTTGCCTTGAGTGGAGGCCACAGCCAGTCTAGGCAGGAAGTTTCCTCCATCGCTGGTGCAATGAAGCCTCCTGTTTGCTCTAGCTCCATGGCTGCTGGCTGCCATCTTGGCTGAGTTAATTTGCATATAGTTGATCTGATTGGCTGGTGGGCATGGCTTAGGTGTAACGGAGTGAGGGTTGATTTGCATATTACTTTTTTATTAGATTAGATTAGAGGCCCAGTGCATGAAAATTCATGCACTGGAGGGGGGTCCCTCAGTCCAGCCTGCCCTCTCTCACAGTCTGGGAGCCCTCAGGGCGGGAGGTGACCCAGCAATCAGGGAAAGACAATACCCCATCACACTTCTGCTGCTGCCACTGCCAGTAGTGCAAGCCTCGGGCAGCCCTGGTTACCTACACCTTGGGTGGCCTTGGGCAGCTGGAGGGCTGAGGAGACTGGGGGACTCTGGAGGCAGGCAAGCACAGTAGCCAGGCCCACCTGGGGCGGGCCCAGCTTTGCTGCATGCCTGCTGCCCCAGTGGGGCTGAGGGCACTGGATGCCACCATCTTGTGGCTATGGGTGCTGCATATTTTTGAGGTGGGACAGTCAATTAGCATATTCCATCCTTATAGGCTGTGGGTGCTGCCATCTTTGAGGGTGAGGCAGTCAATTAGTATATTCACTTCTTGTTGGCTGTAGGCACCGCCATCTTTGCGATAGCATGAGGGTCAATTAACATATTCCCTCTTTATAAGATAGGATTTTACATGCTTCCATATGAATAGGAATATTCATTATCAGCACATTTATTATTTAGTCATTATGAGAGTTTTGGGGACTTTATTATAATTTATATCATTTTCCCTTTTGCAGAGTATCAGTTGGGGTTCTGTTTATTCAGCACCAGAAACAGGTGAATTCAAGGACAAAAATATTCTGCACGGCTGTCAGGGCCTCACCCTGAAGGAGCAGAACCACAAGGCCACAGGGCGAAGGGAGCACGTGGCGACAGGAGCCCTGTCTTGCCTCCATCCACTCCACTCTCTCAGGACACAATGCCTTGGGGGCCACAGCCACATGCAGCTGGGCTTGCTCAGCTGTCAGAGAACAGGCAGTGGGAGGCGGTGGAGGAAGGAGCCTCCAGGCTCCTGTGGCTTCAAGCAGAAATAGCACTGACCAGGCCGTGGGGGAGCTGGAGGGAGCGGCACTTGGGTAGTTAACAAAAGGGTAAATACATATTAGCACTTCACAGTGGCTGTCCAAACGCCTGCTGTCAAATGTTACCATCGACAGTGACTGACCATACAGCCCATCTCTGGGCGTCGGTTACTCTCCTCTGTGAGACAGGACAGCGCTGTTTGCTTTTACCTGGTGGTATAAGGGGGAAATAAGCCCGGTCACAGTGTGGGCCACACAGTAGGTGCTCAGGACAGGACATCGGGTTAGCTGGGGCCCCGTGTGAGGCTGCTCTATGTGGAGGAGGCAGAGAGGTCGTCAGTGCTCGCTCTGCCCAGGTATAGTTTGTAGTTCGTCAGAGAGAAAAGCAGTGATTGAATGTAATCCTGCAGCTCCCACGTGAATGTGGCAGAGGCATTGTCATCGCCCCTGCTTTTCATTTGTGCCAGCAGGGACGCAGAGCGATTCAGCCCGTGGTCAGCAGCCAAGTGAGGCTGGGCCCGATTCCCTGGGTCCACGGCTTGTTCCACTGGGGAGACGAGTACAAGTCAGTGAGGAATGGACGACTGTTCTGTTCCCACTAGGAGTCTGGGTCCCTGTAGGACAGGCTGATAGGCGAGTGCTGGGGGACACAGGTCTCAGATGGTTCCATCGGGGAAGACGGGAACACAGACAACATCCTGAAATGCAAGGCGCCATGTAACAAATGGTTGCTTTCACCGCATGCTTTCAGAGCACCTGCTCCCCACGCCAGCCTGTTCTCTGGCAGAAGGAGACGGAGAGGACCCTCAGAGCAAATGCGCTCAGTGACAAGAGTGTCCAGGCAGGTGCTGGCCGCATAGGAGGCGGGAGGGAGTCCCAGAAGCCAGGAGGTGAGGCGTGTGGAGTGTGCGGGCAGGAGCAGCGGGAAGGTGGTGGGACCAGGTAGGAAGTGGTCAGGCTGTGTCTTCACTATGCGGTGTTGGAAAGAAAGTGCTGACGACAGGGTGACACATATGAGAGGACTCAGAAGCCACTGACAGGCCCTGTGTGAGGTCACTGCAGAGGGGACCAGGCGGAGGGTGAGGATGGAGAGGAGGCAGCGGAGCTGTTGAGACCAAGGGCCCAGTGC
>PVJC01044076.1:0-14254 GCA_004026665.1 Murina feae
CAAAAAAAAGCAAAACAAATAATTTGATTTAAAATGGGCAAAGGGCCTGAATAAACATTTCTCTAAAGAGGATATACAGATGGTCATTAGACATATGAGAAGATGCTCAAGGTCACTAATCATCAGAGAAATACAAGTTAAAACCACAATGACATGGTAAAACTAGAGGATATTATACCAAGTGAAATAAGTCAGTTAGAGAAAGACACATACTATATTATTTCACCTATAGGAAATTAAAAAAATAAATGAACATACAAAACAAAACAAACAGAGATACAGAGAGCAAACTGATGGTTGCCTGATGGGAGGGGGTTGTGGGGATGGGTGAGAAAGGTGAAGGGTTAAGACTTATGAAATGGCAGTTATAAAATAGTCACAGGAAGTAAGGTAAAACGGAATACAGTCAGTAATATTGTAATAACTATGTATGGTACCGGGTGGGTACTTGACTTATCGGGGATCACTTCATAAGTTATATAAATGTTTAACCACTATACTGCACACCTGAAACTAATATTATATAGAATTATGTTATAATCAACTTTAATTAGAAAATAAAATACATTGCACAGCCACATGGCTCAGTGGTTGAGCGTCAGCCTATGACCCAGGAGGTCATGGTTTGATTCCCTATTAGGGCACTTGCCTGGTTGCGGGTTCATTCCCCAGTGGCGTTCATGCAAGAGGCAGCCAATCAGTGATTGTCTCTCATCATTGATGTTTCTGTCTCTCTCTCCCTCTCTTTCTCTCTGAAATTAATAAAAATATATTAAAAAATTAAAAAATTAAGTGCTGGAAAATAATAATCTTCATTTTTTTTCTAATACTTGTTAACTGATCATGTTGCAGGTTTTGCTTGGAGGCTTAGAGTCAGAGCTAAATTTAAAACTTAATCACAGTGATAGTATTGCCTGTGTTTGACATATTTGTATGTTGTAATTATTAAGTTAATTTTATATTTTTACTCAAAATTTATTTGTCATTGGTTGGAACACAGAATTTTTATGTATTGTGTTGGGGTTTGTTTTGGTTCTTGGTTTCTCTACAAGCAACAACAAGGACACTAATACGTCCATTTTGGAAGAGGCATAAGGTATTAAT
Organism: Murina feae; assembly: GCA_004026665.1. Classification (NCBI taxonomy): domain Eukaryota; kingdom Metazoa; phylum Chordata; class Mammalia; order Chiroptera; family Vespertilionidae; genus Murina; species Murina feae. The sequence continues at coordinate 1,105 of PVJC01044076.1, forward strand.
AGAAAAAGGACTTATCCGTCTCCAGTATCATGTTTCTGAAAAGTGCAAGGCCTAAGAACAGTTTTTACAGATTTGGTCAGATACTATTAATCATTGGTTTCATAATGATTTTAAGGTTTACAACAACAAAAAATAAAATACAGTAGGCATGCATTGTTCCAATCTGCTTCTAGGCAAAAGAGCTGCTACCGTACTTTCAGGTGAAATGTTGGAAATCATCTGTATTAGTCTGAGGCTCTTCATTTTTAGTTTGATTGTTTTAATGTCAAAATCTTCCTTCAGGTACATACCCAAGTATCAATCTTATGTTTCAGGATATTATTTCTGTTTATTCACTGAGCAATTGATGATTTTAAATCAATTGGTCTTCACAAGAATAAGTGAACAATACAAGACTTATTGGTAAATATTACCTCAGCTTTCTGAGTGTCAGCTTTCTGGCTTCACAGTGGTACAGTCCTGGGAGACCTAATATAAGCAGCTGAAGTTACCTAATTGCTATCTACGTATCCAGGGTTCAGCATTTTATTTTATTTATTTGCTTTTTATGTTCTTTTTGATTTCATAGAGGAAGGAAGAGAGAGAGAGAGATAGAAATATCAGTGATGAGAGAGAATCATTGATAGGTTACCACCTGCACACCCCACACTGAGGATCAAGCCTGAAACCCAGGCCTGTGCCCTGACCAGGAATTGAACCAGTGACCTCTTGGTTGCTGGGTCAATGCTCAACCTGTGAGTCATACCCAGCTGGGCCAGGATTCAGCATTTTAATAGAAACATGCTTTAGAAAGCTAAGCAAAATATAAAGTACAAGCTGTGCTGCTGAAAGTTAAGTTTTTACTAATATTCTTTGATCCAAATTATGAGCTTTGTTTCCCCAGCCTTTTGGAGGTTAGCGAGGTCATCTGGCCCCACGCAACTTGATGAGGAGCTATTTGCACTATGGTTTTCAAGGCATCTCTTCTCCAGGGAAATGATTTTAACTATGTTTGAAAGGATGAGTTTAAAAGATTAACTCTTGCTCAAATTTCAAAATGATGTTTCTGTCATATCAGACAATTTTCTTCCTGTGCATTAAAGAATGATATGAGGAAAGCATTAGCCACATCACCATATTTAAATGCTGCTTAGATATTGTCACTCTCTTGCTAATTTTTTTAGTGGATACAATTCACATTCAAAATTAACTTCCTATCAGGCATCAGGTTGAACTTGAGCTGATGGAGCTGAGGAACTGCTTAGGATATAGATGTGGTACATTGCGACCTCTCTCCCATGTGGATTTGCAAACTTACAGAGCCTCCAATCAGGCAACTGTGCCCACTCACTTCGAGGCTGAAGGAGAGAGGGTATGGACAAGAGGTGGAGAGAGGAACAGTCAGGAGGTAGGGGCTGGAAAGGGAGGATAGCAAGTTAGAGACTTGACTCAGAATCCAGACTCTGGGATAATGTTCATGGAAGCAATGTGTCCTGGATTCTGTCCCATCCAGTATCCACGCTCAACCTCTCTCTCTCTCTAGCTGGCTTCTATGAATAAAGCTGGGAAAGGTTGTTCCCAACTTGCATTTTAATTGAGTTTGTCATTGGATGATGTTAGAAAGTGGAATTCTGTTTCACTGCCTCTTCCCCATTGTTTATCTTCTTGCTTTAAACACCAATGCTGCGTCTAGAATTGCGGTTATGCAGGGGGCATCCAGAGAACATGAAGAAAGATGGTGTCATGCCCAGGCTTTTCTGAGTTTCTGCCTACCTACCAGACTCCTGGCCACAGGAGTCAAAATAAACCCTGAGTAAAGGTCAGAGTTTCTGTGACTTGCATCCAGATGCATTCCTACTCGATATACTTTGCCACCTTTACCTGCATTTGCCTTCTGTTCAATAATTTTACTCCCCAAAGCAGGGAGGTGCAAGAATATAAAACTCAAGTTCTCACCCCAACACTTCTTAAAGCCTGATATGTCCCATCTGCTTAGCCTTAGGATGCTCTCTACCTGTGAGGTACTTAAAAGTTGCTTGTTGAAGGGATGGGAACCAGAAGAACCTGACACAAATGCAGCGATTGAGCCCTTTGATGTTCTCGCCTACAGTTCCCTTTTGCAAAGCAGCATTATACCCTGACATGGTGCTTCTGCCCCCATCTCTGCTCCTGCAAACCCTTGTCCTGGTGTTCGAGTGTTGTGAGGATCCACCTGTTTTTGACTGCTCCTTCTTGTGGGTGAAGGGGGAAATCTGAGTTCCTGAAGGTATTGTATGAACCTGGACTATACTTATAAAAAGGACAAAATAACTAAGAAATATGTTTACCATGTAAGAATTTACATGGAGCTTGAGTAAGGTGACCAGATTTATAGCGGTACACCATTGACGGGGGGGGGAGGGGGGGGTTATTTTTTTTCTTTTTTTTTTTATTACTTAAAATATTACAAAGAACAATCAAGACTTTTTTAAAACGCCGCGGGACTCGGGACAAACTTAAAAATCGGGACTGTCCCGCCAAAAGCTGGATGTCTAGTCACCTTAAGCTTGAACCACTAACTCTCACAGACCGGTGTGGTGACGGCATGGTTTGATGAAGAGAGGTCTTCAGACCATCAAAGCTATGTTTTCAACCCATTGTTGTCCCTGCTGGCTGTGTGATGTTGCCTGTTTTGCAGAGTGGCTGGGATTAGATGACTTTTTGTGTGTCTCTGTGTGTGTCATGTAGTAAGGAATTAATAAATGATAATTGTTAGGTTCTAGTTAATCCTGCAATATGGTGTTTGGAAGGTGTGATTCTATCAAAATAAAATAAGCAATCTAGTAAGTCCTTTTGGACCTACATCTTATTTTAGAATAATTGTTCTGATCACCTTATCTCTTCCCTGAGGTGCTTTTGATTGGTTACTGTGCTCCGTTCAAAGCTGTCAGTCATCATTGTCCTAGGATTGCTACCTGCCTCACTGTATTTATCTGCTGGGACCCACACAGGTGACCAGTTTCTGAGATTTCGCTGGTTGTCATTTATAGAACTAGATCTTCCAGTGCCAACAGCATGTTGGTGTTCTGGTGCCCTGCAGTAGGATGGTAACCTTCAAAATCATTAATTAATGTTGATGTGTAATGAGCTAATTAGGACTTGGGGGCACTTTGACACTTCCAGTGGCTTATTTAATTATCTGAAGGAGGCTTTTACCATCTCAAGAGGTGCTATGATCTGCCTTTGAGAACTAAAGAACTACCTTAGAAAACAATCCAGCATCCCTCATGTTGGCAAACAACTTCTCCAAAGAATGTTTCCTTTGAATAAACTGCCCTTAGACATAAATCCTGGTGTGAAATCATGCACAGGCATTTGGACACAGTGGTGTAATAGACAAGCCGCTCCTTCTTGATTGGCAGGCGTGTTTTCAGGGACCAGAACAAAAACAGAGCAGCACTTACTTAAATCCTTGCCCGGAGGCGGATTGTTTCCCAGGAAGCAAGGCGCTCTGGGAGGGCAGCCAACGGTGCTCCTAGAAAACGATGCGGAGAGAGGCTCATGCAAGCAGATAGAATGAGGCTGTTTGGCTCCACCAGACCTTTGCTTATTTCCTTAGTCAGGAAATATCACAGAAAATGGAAGTGGCGATGATATTGACACTAACAATGATTGAGTTCAATGAGTGATGGCAGCACAGGTAATGTGCAGGAAGCAGGCAAGGCATAGTGGTCTGTATACACCTCTAGGTCACAGTGTTTGGGGCTCTGGATTTTACCATTTATATTCGAGTGAGGGAAAGAGCCAGCACCTATATGGTATGTCAGAGTTACAGGTAAAAACGTATAAATGAAAGTGTCATAAGTGAAAGAGACTAAACAGGAAATTCAGGCAGAAAATATCCCAGAGAGAGAACATGATCTGTACTGAAATGAAACCTTGCTCTGTAAAGCAGGAAACTATGCACCACTTTCATGAGGACTTGGAAAAGATTTGATTTTCCATGATGGAATCAAGCAACTTTTTCCTTAAAAGAACAAACCATATTAATTTTAAAATGTACTGAAGCTGAGGCAATGATAATACTAATTTGATAATAAAAACCAGTACTTTTCAAATTATTCTTAGGTGTTGTGAACTTGTGAAATCTTGCATCTGAATGATAGGAGTGCAAAAGTGTAGGGAAGAATATGGAATTTGAGTGGGTCCATGAAGGGTGAGGGGTGGGTTTCATTGCCAAGATAGGGAGATAAGGACAAAAAGGGACATAAAGAATATAAAAGAAAAATGTAAGATGAGTTTGCAAAAATAGGTTTGTATAAGAACCAAGGAGGTTTAGAATACAGCTTTTAAGATTCTGAGGGTCAACTCATCAGGAACAGAGGGTCTTAAAGGCATTAATGTAACAATATTGAAAGTAGCCTGTGTTGCACTGGCAGGTGGAGCTCAGCTGCTCAGGCATTGTCCCGTGCACTAAAGGGTTGCCAGTTCAGTTCTAGTCAGGGCACATACCTGGTTTGAGGGCATGATCCCTGGTGGAAAACGTTTTGCTCGCAAATCGAAGTTTCTCTCTCTCTCCTTCTCCCTTTCTCTCTCTCTAAAAATAAATAAAAAATCTTTTTCAAAAATTAGCCTGTATTTTAGGTAAGAGTTGATATTAATTCTTGAAATTTGGAAAATCCCCAACAATATATGATTACAAAAATGAAAGTTAATATGTAGGAGTTCAAATACTTTTAAAGGATCTGAAAAAAAAAACATAGGGCCCCCATCTATGTGAAGAAGACTGTAGTATTTTCCCAGCCACATTCATTGTCCTGAAAATATTTCCAAGTCCATCATGGCAGACCTGTCCCATTTAAATACACAGAATTACTAACCTTCCTTAATGCTACATTTTTTAGGTAAAATTGTTTCAACTGAGTGCACACATCTATTAGTGCGAAGTCATATTGGGTAATGAAGTGCTGTTATTCCCATGGACCTGTGTTAGGTGGACCAGGGATTTTAATTAAATATCTGAATGGGTGTTAAGCAGTAGATACTCTCAAGAAAGCATCTGTCAGGGTTAATATTTTACAAGTTAGCTGTGCCTCTTTCAACCTTTAATTACAACATTCTAACTCTCTATTCTTAGTTACTGCTAATAATTTCAAGGTGATACAGATAGAAATTACTTGATTATCCAAGTGACTGCACAAATCAAATGAAATATAAAGCAATTTCACTGCCTATACATGTTTTATAAGTACACATTATTAACATGCTATTTTTAAAAAAATTATTTTTTTAATTGATTTTTTTTTTTTTTTGGAGAGAGAGAGAAAGGGAGAGGGAGAGATAAACATCGATGAGAGAGCAAAATATAGATTGGCTGCCTCCTGAACACCCTCTACTGGAGATTGAGCCCGCAACGCTGGCATGTGCCCTGACTGGGAATCAAACCACCAACCTTTCCATGCATGGGTAGGTGCTCAATCAGTTGAGCCAAACCTACCAATGCTCTCTTTTTTTCCTAAGAGGAATTGAAAAATACATGATATCCTGGGGTTGGGAAAGTGTAATGCCTGGCACAGATGTAACTAAACTTGACTCTCATGATAGCAGTGATATTGCTCCTGCATCAAATAGACAAATGCACTCCTTGATCTTTGGTGTTTCTTCAACTCCCGTCAGGTGCTGATTTGTAGTCCTCATTCATTTCTCATAGCGCCTGTTGACCACCTTATGTCCATTTCATCAGGTAAGTGTGTGACCTGCCACTTCCTTCTTCCTATGGAGATGTTGGCCATTCTTGCGGATGGAGCATTCTTCAAAGACTTGCTTTGGCCTTAAACATAAAACACAGAAACATAAAACACATTGTTAGTCTTTTCATGCTGGAATCCACTCCTTCCACACCAACCTCATATGGGCCATTCACACTCTGGGCTGTTCAAAAGGAGGCTGGCTGCTGTCGGTCAGGAGAAGTAGACACTCAGCGTCCAGCTTGACAGCAACCACATTGATGCTGGCTCTGGCCGTGGAGTGAATTCTGGACTATTAGGATCGTATCTGATTTGACTCTTGGTGGTTTCCAAGGACTCTTTTGAAAAAGTGTATGTTAATTACATGCTTCTCTTTAAGAGTCAGGACATCACTGTTCCGTTGATGGATCTGAAAACTCCATTTATTACGAACCACCCACCAATCAGAAGTTATTTCTGTCCATATTATTTTCAGAATATGAAAGAAAACTTGGATACTCTCACTAGTAAAATAGATTAAACTTTTTCTTTCTGACACCTCTTCTTGGTTTCTGGATTTTTCTTTTGCTGTGCAGTTGGCGATGCTTGGTGTTGCTGTGCTGATTCAAAAATGCAGTGAGGAGTGGGGCCAGGCCCCTGCTTATCCTGAGAGTAGAGCATTTTCATTGTGACACTCAGAGGGTCTCCCAGAAGGGGAAGACTGTCTTCCTAATGGATCAGAATAATGGCAGTAATCAGAACTGAAACTTCTGAAGTCGTATTTGACATGAACAATTCTTGATTTCTAGGAAGATGACCTCATCGTAGCTCTTATTTCTTAAGTGAGGGAAATTATTTTATCCATTTTGATCCATTTTGTAGATAGTAATAGCAATTTATTCCTGAACTTACATGGCTGTTTCTTTGACAGTTGGGAGTCTATGCTAGCTGGTGATCTACAATAATAAAAGCATAATATGCTAATTAGTGGAGATGTCCTTCCAGACAACCTTCTGGGCAAAGCTGGGGCTGTAAGGGAAGCCTGGGTCCCGGGTGCCAGAGGGAAGCCAGTGCCAGCAGCCAGGGGAAGGAAGGCCTACTCTTGCATGAATTTCGTGCATTGGGCCTCTGGTGGAGAATAAAATCTCAACCATGTTAACAGCACTATCTTGTACTATTCCAGACTTCAGTTCCTGTGGTTTTTGGAGCACATCACGTTCCTCACAGATACTCATTTGTCCTTATTGGCATGTCATTACGGAATATACCGTTAGACAATCATTTTAAAAAACAGGTGAAACCATGATCTCATGTAGATGTAAAGTGAACATGTATTAAACACTTAACTCATTAAGGAGGGAACCGGTATGATGTTATAATGAGTGTAAAAGAACCTGGAGAGCAGATCCAATGAGACATGAGGAATATTGAAATGTGGTGCAAACTGAGCCAAAGTAGGCTCTTCCCTAGTGGGAGGGAAGTCAGTGGGACTCTAGGAGACAGAACATTGCATGCCTAGTAGGCAGATATTGTTTAGCATTGCTGTCAGGTAACTACTACTTATAGGGATGTAAATAGCCCTGTGCAAGGCTAGAATGGGATAACCTGGAAGAATATGCTGTTGACAGTGCAGATTTCCCCTGAGGCAGAGGTTTCCCTGCACAAACCTGTCTCCTCTTCATTTAGATAACTAGTACTTACCCACTGATTCACCTCCAGCAGGCGCCACAGGAAGCCTTCCCTGATGCCTTCTACCAGGTTTTAAATTTCCCTCTGCCTCTCACATGCTTGCGAATGACAGTTACATGTTTACTATGTGACATTTTAATTTAATATTGCCTCTCAATTTCTCTTCTTAAGATTAGGACTGCATCTGATTTTTCACTTTCATAGTGTTTGTGCAGTATTTGGCACATAGACAAAATTTGTAAATTATTTGCAGAATGATTGAATGAATGAATGAGTGATTGGCTGATGGCTATACTCTTGAGAGGAGGGTATGAGCACATGTGTAATAGGCAAACATATGATGCACCAGGGGTGTGAGGAAGGTCCAGTCATCTCTATAGCTCCCTTTGAGGAAATACGTTATCATAATTTAATGCGTTATCATTAAATTAAACTGTGTGCTTACCTGAGTTTTCTACTGCCTCACTACTTCATCTTAGAAAACCCCTGCATACCTTGCCAACCTCAGTTTATATTTGTAATATATATTCTTATTTCCTAACTACCTGTCAGAGAGTTAAAAATCACAGGCCTGTTAGCAGTATAGTAATATATTTGCAGAAGTAGAAAATTTTCCATAAGAATAAACGATGATTTTGGACTACTTGAGAAACTGTGGGGTGGGTAGTCAGAGACTCTGAATTCTTCTGGTTTTTATGGCCAACATGGTGAAGCAAGAGCTACTTCTGTCTCTGAGACTTTTAACTGTTCCCATAAGCTTTTGCAATTTTGTATGCATAGAGGAGTCAGTCCTTTAATAGCTGGATCTATAACCTATTAGTCCAGTCTTAGAATTAACCGAGCACTGAGTTTACAGTGAACAGGCAGAGCCTGTCCCCTCAGCCCATTATCTCAAGGTCCCTCCATCTGAGATATGTACACAAAGTAGTGGTTCTCCAAAATCCCTGCTTCAGAGGATTCCTGTCTGAACATGCATCTGCACACATGTGTTCAGGACAGTAGGTGTCCTGGCAAACACAAGGTGCTTTCTGCGAAGGAGCAGACGGGTTGCTTGGGCTTTGGAGTTAGAGATACTTTGAGCTCTGTCAGCTTCTACTTGCCTGGCCTGCAGCAAGCCGCCTAATGGCTTTCAGGTTTATGTTCCTTCTATCTAAAGTGAGAAAAATACCCCTGGTTGCTTAGGGCTCTGGTGAATACTGGGAGACCTTGGATGCAGCTGATTTATCCAAGCAGCTGTGCAAAGTGCTCATCCCCAGCCCTGCCCTGGTGTGCACATCCTGTCCTCATCTGCATTTGCTCCTCCCCCTTTCTTACTTCTTCACATCACCTCCCCTTCAGCCATTACCCTCTTTAAGTTCTTTACAATTTAGCTAAGCCCACTCCTTCCGACCTTGTTGGTAGATTTTCTTGTCTCTCCAACTGGACTGTTGGCAGAGGCAGTGGCCTATCGTGTTGAGAGCTGCCTGAGAGTCTCACGTGGGTCTGGCATCCTGCCCCAGCCCAGGGCACTGAAATTCAGCACAGGAGCATCTGAATGCCACTTTCCTCACAGAAGTCACCTCATCTTTATTTACCTGGGTTCCCTAAAAACCAGCATGTCTCAAAAGCACAGACTGAGAAGGAATTTAGTTTACCAGGTGCTGTCCGTGGTCCTGAACAGAGTTTGTCTTCTACGCAGTGGGTTTCCTTTTCCTTCTCATGCTGCCCTGCAGTTTGAGCAGCTTGCATCTATGCTTCCCATCCATACTCACCCGCCTGCTTTCCAAGCTCACAGTGGCTCCTGAGTCCCGGGGAGTGAGGATTGACCTTGGGTCAAATGCATCAACCCACTCCATCACTACACTGACGCCAGAAGAAGGAGCAGATGTGTGTCAATGCCTGTGGTACTCAAGACAGCATATTAAAACATGGATTTCTTTTAACTCCCTGTGTTCAGAAGCTGGCAGGCAGGTACACAGAATGGATACCCTGTGGTTTCTTTGCCCTTACGTTCTTCTTCACAGTGTTTTCATTCCTTCTGAGCACCTTTGGAACAACATTGTTGTTGTTTTTCTCTAATGAAAGTAGAAAAATTGTACACTCATTGCTTATTGTTAGCACTGTTGCTATGCTCAACTGTAGTCCAGGCATCCTATTAAAATCCATTCAGGATTTGAATTTTCATTCTCTTTAATACTGTGGCATTACTATTCTTCTTTAAAAATGTCACCATAGGTGAGTATATTTAAATATTTCCTATCAATTATTGGAAAGAAATTTCTCATATGCTTAAGAAGTAAGTCAAAAATAGGCACATAGTGATGGGGGGCAAAATCTGTCAAGTTCCTTTGATTCCTGTTGTGGGTGGATGGAAGAGAGACTGTTTCTTTCAGACTATGTTTAAGAATAGACTGTGTGTCTTTGGGGGACCTTGCACTTTGCAAAACTTACTGCGCTGAAGAAGGTGATTAGCACTTGTCCTTTTAATCGGCACATGGTTGGAAGACTCCCCGACACAGATTGAGTGGCTTGGATTTTCTACGTGGAGGCAGTGACCTGCATCTCAAGGCTGCTCATGCAGTGGCACATATATGAAGAACAGCCACATGCAGCCACTGTTTCTGCAGTGGAGTCGGGGGCTGTTTCTTCCTGTTTGTCTGTTATTTTGATTCTCAACAATAGAATCATGGACAGGAGCGGGACTTGGAAGGTTCTGGGTGCTATCCCAAGGGTTTTTAAGAGACAAAAGGAGGTTATCACCAAGATGGGTATGAAGCAATGGAAATTTCTGGCCAGAACTGCATTTACCACCTAAGAGGTTGACTTACACTGTGGGCCCTTAGATCAGAGCCATTCCTCACTTTAAGTTGGACAAACATGCTAGCACCAAAAAGAAGCTGAAGTGATAAAGGGGAGACCATTAAATTTGAAGGATGCCTGTTCTGGACCAAGCATTAGACCATTTGCTTTCATAATTGCTCTCTCATTTAATCATTCAAACAGCCCTGAAAAGCACAGGATGCTATCCCCTCTTCACGGACTAAGAAACCAGGTTCTGGGAAATTAACTTCCTAGTTGCAAGGGAGCTGCACTGGTGAAACATTAGTCCAAGCCGAGCCTCTCTGACTCAAAGCCCATGAGTTATTATGTTGATGCTAAAATGAAGACATGCCTTCCTTTCCTATAGAAGAACATCCACCATGTTCTTCATTGTGCTGTTTAACCCATGGTATGTGATCTGCCCTCTTAGAAAATTGTTAAGGGTACAGTGGTCTTGTTAAATACCAGCACTGTGTTGTCCAGCAGATCTCTAGAACTCTGTCATCCTGAGAGACTGAGACCCTATACCTATGACTAGCTATAGAGTAGTAACTAGTAACCAGTAACTTATCAGTAGCCAGATGCACTGTAAATGTAAGACTGTTAACAAGATCCCTTTTACTAATCCATGAGATGTGGATTAGAGTGTGAATTATAACCCTCACATGTTTCCTGTTTCATTGAGGCTGCAGACTCTTCACTTCGCATTCCCCGTTGGCAAGGGCCTCCATCACATAGGGTGTATTAGTCACACTTCCTTGGGAAGTCCCTCTGGCAGATCACAGGCAGAGCTTTCAGTCTGAAAGGAAAGCCTCTGGACAGGCAGACTGCCTGGCATGTCTGGCTCCATTCCAGGGAGCAATCAGGGTCCCGCATGCCAGACAGTCCTCTGGCATGGGGGCCAGCTAGGGAGCCAGAGCACAGGATTCCCTCTGTGCTTTCACTGGGCACCGCTCCCAGCTCCATCGGGGCGGACAGGGAGCTGGGAAGATTTCAGTCTGGTCTCCATGGCACCAGGACCGCAGGTGAGTACAGTGATCCCCTGGCACCAGCATTGTCTGGATGTATGCACATGACACCTCCCACCAAACCAATCTTGTAGCGAAGCTTATCCTGGCTTGGACCCAAGCCAGGAAACACATTTGCTCTTTCCCCTCTTCCTGCTTACATCATTGAAGAGTTCTCTAAGGGACACGATAGGGCTTTTTCTAATAAGCATATGAGTCTTTTAAACCAGCCTCATAGCTCCAGCATGTCTTTGTGAACACATGTAGGGCTGCGAGACAGCAAGTAGCAGTTCACTGTTCACATTTTCACAGCACTCTGAAACTCAGCAAACCTCAGTTTCTGCTTCTTTTCATTGGAATAGTAATGGTCTCAACCTCACCCACACTTCACAGGGTTGTCATGAGAATTAAGGGGAAAAGTGAATGCACAGGAATTTGGCAAACTATAAATGTGAGGTACATGCACTGTGTTGTCTGCACACGTGGATGGACCAGCTCCTTGAGGGCTGGGTCTTTGTGGCATGTGGAAGGTGCGTACAATGCCTTGGAAATCATGGAGAGCAGTGTTAGTGGAGAAGGAGAGGGAGATGGAGAGGGAGAGGGATGTGGAGAAGGAGAGGGAGAGGAAGGTGGAGAGGGAGAGGGAGAGTGTGGAGAAAAACTAAAACAACAATCTCAAAAGCCCTTTTGAAATTAATAATTCAGTACTTAGTGACATCTTAAAGTATCGATCTTGCTCATTATGGAACAATCATTAATGGTTTTAAAAATTTTGATAAACTGAAAGCATATCCAATATTCAAAGTCCTGTAGGTTCAATTACTCACCTTGTAAACTGTCTTTTGAAAACCATAGTTCAAGTTTATTTCATAATTTTACCTTTTCCTGTCATATTATGAAGGTGTCCATAAGTAAATTCACATAATAGTAGGGCGAGTAATTAATATTTTCTGAGCCCATGCCAAGTACAAGGCAAAATGTGAATCCTAGGTCATGTTGTCTCATTAATCCTCATTGCCGCCCTCTGGTGGTAGGTGTTACCTTTACATCAGTTTCCAGATAAGTTACCTAACATCAAAAATGACAGTCCTCATACAACAGAGTGGGGGCTCAATTTCAGATCATATCACTGGAGCCCAACTCATGAGTTTTGTTTAGTTTTTTGATTAAGTGGCCATGCAAGATTCCATTTGCCACGCCTAGACGGGGGTTTTATGGAGTGAATTGGACCTTCTTTAAAGCCCCATGTACCACATGAAAGAAAGCCCTGGCCAGCTGTTTGGTGTTGGCGAAGCACAGTGAGCCACCCTCCTGCCTTCATCCACTTGCTCCTGTGACCACCACCTGAGCTTTCTGTTGTCTTTCTTGCTTCCTTTCACCTTGACACTGGACATGCATCCCCGTCCTGTCTCTCTCAGCTGGCCAGTCTGGTTATATCACCCTCTTCTCCATGTTTTTACACCCTGAGCAACCTGCTCCTCCCCCTTGGTTGGCCAGCACCAGCCTGGCTGAGTGAGGAAGACAGAGGCCACAGACTCTATTGTCAGGTTGTTTCATGAAGCATTCAAACCCCACTGAGCTCAGAAGAGCATGCTGAGCAAATCTATGAAAACGTTGTGCAGGTGTCTATTTTTGTAAAAACAAAATTCTGATAATATTTTCTAAGGCTCCCAAGTTTCCTAATCCCCAAAGACACACAGGATGTATTATATAAAAAGGATAATGTGTTCTGCAGCTTAGGACTCTTGGAGAAGTTATTGTTACTTGTATTGAACAATCATATTCCAGTGCACGGCAGCCCATTTGTGAATGAGGATTACCCCTGGCAGCGCCCAGCAGTAGCAGGCAAGGGTGTCGTGACAAGATCCAACTCCCATTAGCAAATAATGACTGTCTTGGCTAAGCAACATTTTTTAAAATTAGATACCAATAATTCCTAGTAATCAGAGAGCTATTAGCCATGAAATTTGA
>PVJC01044077.1:0-14264 GCA_004026665.1 Murina feae
CTTGCGATCCTCTCGTCTGCTGTTGGATGTCTGTATAATATTCTTCATTTCAGTCAGTGTATGATTCATTTCTAGTTGGTCCTTTATCATATCCTTGAGGATCTCATCAAATTTATCGGCAGTCTCTAGCATTTTCTTGAAAAACCTAATAACCGTGGTTTTGAACTCTATATCCTGTCGTTTTCTTTCCTCCATCTCTATTATTTGTGACCTGTTTCGTCTCCTCATTTTAGCTGCTTCCCTTTCTGATTTAGGCGATCACTGCGAGGGATTAACCTCTAAGCCACTTGGTTATGAGAGTCAGCTGTGTCTACAGTGGGAGAAGTTCTGTGCTGGAGACACCCTTATGGGGCAAGAGTTGTTTCAGTGGACCTTTTATGCTCACTGCATCTGCCCCGAGTGTGTTCCGTGTGGATCTGTTTTGTTTAGGTTAGTCCCTCTCTGGCCACTGGGTGCGGCTGGCTCCTGTATCTTAAGGAGGTGTTGCTGCAGAAGCCTCTGATGCACTTGGGAGGGGCGGGGCCTCGGGGAGTTCGTCGGGCGGGGCGGAGCAAATAGCTATGGCGCTTCTCAGCCCTGCGCTGAGAGACACCAGGTCTCTGTGTCCCACGGTAATTGCTGCAAGCAACGCTGAGAGAAGCCCGCTTTGAATTTCCTCCTGGTGCCAGTCAGTCCCCCTTCTCTGGGTGTCTGCGTCCTCAGAAACTCGCCTGGAACTGGAGTTCAGAGCCGCTGGGAACTTGTGGCTCTCTCCGTTTTGGAAAAGAACCGCGTCCCCCGGCGCCAGCCCTTTCCCCGAGCCCCGTGCGCGCGCCTCCGTACCTCTGTACTTTGCTCCCGCTGCTCCTCTGAGTCTCAGACTCTTCTCTAGTTGTAGGATTTTCACTCAGCCAGCCTTCCTGTGGGTGTGAGTGGTGTCCGTGTGTTCTTTTCGAGGTTTTTCTGAAATAGTTGTTCACGGCTGCATTTACAGTGTCTACCCTATGCCGCCATCTTGTTTCCCTCTGTAATTATCATTTTAAAATATGGGATGATTTTATACACACTATATTGTAGAGCTGAGATTAGAATGAGGCAAAAGAGGAAAGACACTAGGGTGTAAAATTTAAGGAGGCATTCAGTCTCAGGGACCAAACCTGCACCCCTACCACCCTAACAGTGAGTGCTTCCTTAAGTATTTGCCCTAGGCCTTGCCTCCCTAGTCCCTATACCTCCTGCAACTTGCTTTTTATTTTTCCCATTATGTTATCCTGAACATATCTAAACTAATAAAAGTGTAATATTGAAATTAACCATCTCTTCAGGATGGGTAAGCCACACCCACCATCCAATCAGAGCGACGATATGCAAATTAGCCTAGACAAGATGGTGGAGGCCGCACACAGGGTCCAGCCATAGCGCAGGATGGGAAGAGCAAGCAGGCCAGTGGTCAAAGACGTGGGCGGGAGGAGCAAGACGGGAAGAGGCTGCGGCCTGGAATCAATCATTGCGGGGCACACACACGGGCCTCCAGGGCTCCCCGTGTGTGCCACGGCCACCCGATCGCTTCCCAGGCGGATGGCCCCAAGGGTCAATGGGAGCTGTGGGCAGCCTGAAAACGGCCCTCAGCCCCTCTCCCATGCTTGCCAGGCAACCCAGTAGAGACCTGAACCCTGAAGGGGCTGTGGCCAGCCTGAAAACTGCCCTCAGCCTCTCACCCAGGCTTGCCACACCTCCATGGGGTGAGGGTCCCCACTGGGGAGCTTGGCCAGCCTGCAAACAGACATTGGCCCATCACCCAGGCTGGCCAGTCACACCAGCAGGTGGACATCCCCAGAGGGGTCCCAGACTGCGAGAGGGCACAGGCCGGGCTGAGGGACTCCCCTCCTCCCCGAGTACACAAATTTTTGTGCACCGGGCCCCTAGTTTTCATATAAAACTGTTTCTTTTCAATGGCTACATAATCTTCCATTTATGACTTATTTACCTGATTTCCTTTTGAAGGACATGTGTTTCTAATTTCCAGTGAGCATTCTTATTATACACATCCGTGCCTATTTGTGTTAGAATTTCTCTGTGTTGAACTTCAAAAAGAACAACTAGATCCAAGTCTAGTAAGCACTTAATTTTTTTAATAACTAAAGGCATTTTGCCCTCAAAAACAATTGTACCAATTTACACTGCCATCAAAAGTGCCTGTTTCCTAACATGGTGACCAACACTGGGTATTTATGAATTTGTAAAAGCTTTGGCAGTTGGATAGGTAAAAATAATAGCCTGCTGTGGTTTTAGCTTGCATTCCTGTAAATGATGTTGGGCATTTCTTCCTCTTCCTTAAACTTTTTTTTTTTTTTTCTTTTTACTTCTTTTGAGGATTGGCTCTTTATGCAATTTGGGAAATTTCCCACAACATTGTTTTTTCCTGAAATTTTATGAGATCTTTGTATGTGAGGGATTATATATGTGTGTGTGTGTGTGTGTGTGTGTGTATGTACTAGAGGCCCAGTGCATGGGATTCATGCACTAGTGAAGGGCGTGGCCTGCAGGAATCGGCCCACTATGGGAGTGCTGCTCATCCTGCAGCTGTAGACCTGCCCTCTGAGCAGCTGCTCCCTGATCCAGCATCTTCTGTGGAGCCAGAGCACTTGCCTCTCTAGGGGACCCGGTTGGAGCCGGGCCCAGGGACAATAGGACTGAGAGGTGGCAGAGTAGGCCTCAGTCCTGCAGCAGCCACGAACCCATCTCTGAGCCTCTGGGGTCAGCTCGGCAAGCCCAGCAGCAGTGGCAGCACTGTGCAGCCTATGGGCATCCAGAGGAGGTAGCCCGGAGTGAGGAGAAGGAGCCTGGGGTGAGGAGGCGAGGATCCCAGTCCAGGTTCCTGCCTGTTGGCCCAAGGTTCACAGCAGGAGCAGTTGCTCATCCTGGTCAGTTGGGCAGCGCTCCCACTGTGGTAGTGCACTGACCGCCAAGGGGCAGCTCTGTGTTGAGAGTCTGCCCCCTGGTGGTCAGTGTGTGTCATAGCAACTGGTCGACTGGTCGTTCTGGTCGTTCTACCATTCAGTTGCTGGGCTTTTATTATATAGGATAAATGGTGTGTGTGTGTGTCTGTGTGTCTGTGTGTGTTTATTTATTTATTTTATTTTATTTTATTATTTATTTATTTTTTTTTTAATATATTTTATTGATTCTTCTACAAAGAGGAAGGGAGATAGATAGAGAGCTAGAAACATCAGTGAGAGAGAAACATCGATCAGCTGCCTTCTGCACACCTCCCACTGGGGATGTGCCCGCAACCAAGGCACATGCCCTTGACTGGAATTGAACCTGGGACCCTTGAGTCCACAGGCCCACGCTCTATCCACTGAGCCAAACCGGTCAGGGCTATTTATTTATTTTAGAGAGAAACCTTGATGTGAGAGCGAAACATTAATCTGCTGCCTCCTGCATGTCCCCTACCAGGGATCGAGCCCACAACCCAGGCATGTGCCTCCAACTGGAATCAAACCTGGGGCACTTCAGTCCACAGGCCAACACTATTCACTGAGCCAAACCAGCTAGCACTTAGCTCTTATTTTTAAGTCTTTGGTCCATTTTGAGTTAATTTCTGTATATAGTGTGAGGTAGTATGGTCCAATTTCATTTTTTTGCATGTGGTTTTCTATTTATTGCAGCACCATTAGTTAAAAAGAGTATTTTTTCCCCAGTGAACTGTTCGGGCATCATTGTAAAAAAATCAACTGATCTTACACGTAGGGGTTCTTTCTGAACTCTCAGCTCCATTTCATTGATCTTCAGGTCTATGCTTGCGCCAGCACCACACAGTTTTGATTCACTGTTACCTTGCAGCAAGTTCTGGAATGAAGAAGTGTGAATCCTACCTGCGTTCTTCTTTTTCAAGATTGTTTTGGCTTTACTGAAGCCCTTTCATTTCCATATAAAAATTAGGATCAGCTTGTCAATTTTTGCATAAAAGCAGCAGCTAGGACTGCTCTCATTAAAAAAAATTTTTTCTTTATAGTTTATTGATTTTTAGAGAGAGGAAGGGAGAGGGGGGAAGAGGTAAACATCAATGCAAGAGCACAGCATCAATCGGGCTGCCTCCTGCATGCCCACTACTGGGGCTCAGACCCAAACCGTGGGCATGTACCCTTGACGGGGAATTGAAAAGGCAACTTCCTGACAACGCCCAGCCAACTGAGTCACCCTGGCCAGAGCTCATTCAAATTTTATTAATATATTTACTTAGGATTTCTTGTGGGAGTTTTGCTCTACCTATATTATCAACAAATTCCTCTCAGATCCTCTTTACTGATTTCAACCTTGTGGCCTAAAAACAGGCTGCACTCTTGCAACTCGGCCACCAACATGCCATCCAGACTGAGGAAGACGCGAAAACTTCGGGGCCATGTGAGCCACTGCCACAGCCGCATAGGCAAGCACAAGAAGCACCCGGGGGGCCGCGGGAATGCCGGCGGCCTGCATCACCACAGGATCAACTTCGACAAATATCACCCAGGTGACTTTGGGAAGGTGAGTATGAGGCATTACCACTTGAAGAGGAACCAGAGCTTCTGCCCAACTGTGAACCTTGATAAACTGTGGACCCTGGTCAGTGAGCAGACACGGGTAAATGCTGCGAAAGGCAAGGCTGGAGTTGCTCCTATCATTGATGTGGTGTGATCGGCCTACTACAGAGCGGTGGGGAAGGGAAAGCTCCCCAAGCAGCCTGTCATTGTGAAGGCCAAGTTCTTCAGCAGAAGAGCCGAGGAGAAGATTAAGAGTGTTGGTGGGGCCTGCATCCTGGTAGCTTGAAGCTACAAGGAGGGAAGTTCATTAAAATGTCCAAGTACTTTTGTCAAAAAAAAAAAAACAGGCTGCAAAAAGATATAGAATTTTCCGTCTAATTAAGCATAAAAGATGTGAAACACTATAATAGTTGGTTACTACGCACAGGGAATCATTAGTTTCAAATATAAATGTCGCTTAGTGCTGTGTCCACATCCAGAAACCAGGTTGTGAATCAGATGTTGTAGCACAATGTATCATCACTACCTTGAAGACTTTCCGCCCATTTTAGGTCTATGGGCCAAGTGACAGACTTTAATTCTTTCTTATTTGTGCTATGCTCATTCCTGCTTATTTATGCCTGATAATATGGTACAAAGTCAAACAGCAGGACATGTTAGTTAATAAACAAATTCTATATCTTATTTTGTAAAATAGCTCTTTTAAAAAAATTGTTTTTATTGATTTCAGAGAGGAAGGGAGTTGGAGAGAGAAACATCAGTCATGAGAGAGAATCATTGATCTGCTGCCTCCTGCACGCCCCCTCCTGGGGATTGAGCCCACAACCTGGGCATGTGCTCTTGACTGGCATCGAACTAGGGACTCTTCAGTCTACAGTCTGACACTCTATCCACTGAGTCAAACCAGGTAGGGCTGTAAAATATCTCTTAATCATGTATAATATAAACGTGAATTTATAACTGTTTGACTTAACACTAACTGCCTGGCCAAAATTATAATTATGAGAATTATTCTCTATTATATCATCGAATACCAAATGCAGCCCATGCATCTAGGGTTCATTTTAGTATACGTGCATTAAACACTGTGTGAAACATAAAGGTAAATATTATAAAAGTATACCTTTATAATGTTTCACACAAGGAAACTCATTTGAGGGGTTAGCTGGTGTTAGCTGACAATAACCTTTTGTGACAAGCATTTGCCTTTCTTTGTAAACTGCTACAGGCTGTATGTTTACTTGCACCAGTAGTGTAAGTCTTCCTATATTATCAGTAATGGTGTACCTTTCTAACTAATCATTTAAAAATAAATGTTAAGCCCTAACCAGTTTGGCTCAGTGAATAGAGTGTCAGCCTGCAGACTAAAGGGTCCCAGGTTCGATTCCAGTCAAAAGGGCATGTACTTTGGTTGCAGGCACATCCCCAGTAGGGGGTGTGCAGGAGGCAGCGGATCGATGTTTCTCTCTCATCGATGTTTCTAACTCTCATATCTCTCTCCCTTCCTCTCTGTAAAAAAATAATAATAATAAAAAAAAAAGTTAATCTGCCCTGGGCGGTAGCTCAGTGGTTGGAGCATTGGCCTGCACACCAAAGGGCCTACGGTCTGATTCCTTGTCAAGGGCATGTACCTGGATTGCAGGTTCAATCCCCAGCCCTGATCGGTATGTGTGAGGGAGGCAATCAATCAATGTGTGTGTGTGTCTCTCTCTCCCCCAACCCCACTCCATCCTTTCCACTCTCTCTAAAATCAATAGAAAAAACTCCTCCTGTGCGGATTAGTGAAAAAAAAAAAAAAAGTTAATCCAATCTTATATTTCATTGTTTTGTTGGTTTGTTTGTTTTAGAGAGAGAGGAAGAGAGAGGGAAAGAAAGAAATGTTGATTGGTTGCCTCCTGCACACCCCTCAATAGGGATCTAGCCGGCAATCCAGGCATGTACCCTGATCTGAAACGAACAGACAACCCCTTGGTGCATGCGACAGGGCTCAACCAGCTGAGCCAAACCAGCCAGGGCTATTTCGATGTACTTTCGTCTTCCAAGCCATAAACTTTTCACCAGCCAGAAAGTCAACGTGAATGAACATCCAAACTCCAGAAGCAGACCCAATAGCAACCGTGGAGAGTCAGGCAGAAGGCTGTCGCAGGACAAAATGAACGGGGGAGCATTACCAACCAAGTAGGAGAGCCAGTGCCTTTAGTTTGTCGCCTTCCCTTCATGTTCTGTCCTTTAGGTCCATTTCTCCAATTTCAGGGAAAGATGCATACACTTGACTATGCAATGGGAGAAGTTTCCCAACAGTTAGGTGCTGTTTTAAAATCACCAACACTTGGTGTCGGTATACAGCCCTCAAAGCCCTCTCTTTCAGCCCTCTCTTAAGGGCACAGTGTCTCCAAACTGTAGTGGCCACTATTAAATCTGGATTCCTGTCCTAGCCACTTTGGCTCAGTGGGTAGAGCTTCAGCCTTCAAACTGAAAGGTCCCAGGTTCGATTCCGATCAGGGCCACGTGCCCAGGTTGGGAGCTTGATACCCAGCGGGGGACTTACGGGAGGTAGCCCATCAATGGTTCTCTTTCATCAAGGATGTTTCTACCTCTATCTCCCTCTTCCTTCCTCTCTGAAATCAATAAAATATATATTTAAAAATCTGGATTCCTAGATGCTCTGGTCAGCCTCGATGTAGCAGCTTGGTGCTGGACTTTCTCAACTGATTTTAAAAGTTGTTTCAACTGGGCCTTCACTAAAACTCAATTGAGGCAACATAAATTAACATAAGATTAATGGTTAAGAGCGTGGTCTCTGAAGTTAAATCACCTGGATTACAATCTCAACTTTGCCACTTTCTATTTGTGTGACTGGGCGAGTTAACTAACCTGTCAATGCCTTAAATTCCTTATACAAAACAATGAGGATAACAATATTAATTTACTCATGGGGTTATGATAAAGCTTAAATTAGTTAACTTGTATAAAACATTTAGAAGAGTGCCTAGTAATAGAGGTTACTTCATAGGTATTAGCATTATTACCAACACTCCTTCACTTGGAATATATAGACAGACTTCATGAAATCTTTGAAATCATATGCAGAATTTTGGAGGTATGTGTATACTGCATTTTCTGGAGAGTTCATATTTTATCACATTCTCAATGAAATTCCATAGCTGCAAATCTTAAGAACCATTGTTTTTCAAATAAATTATTCAGATTTTAAAGCAATTAGAATTGTTTATAAATTCATATAATTTCAAAACTTTATTGTATGTAATTATAAATATATTATCTTACCTTATTTTTAGTATACTAGTATTTTAATACATTAATAGTTATCTAGAGGTAGTAGGTTCATTATTATGTTTAATTTTCTTCCTTAGATTTTCTATAACCTACAATCTTACTTTTATAATTAAAATTTTTTTTAAAAAAAATTAAGGGTAGAAAAAAGGAATCTGACAAATACTGAGATATTTTATTTAAAAGGCTAGCTACCTCATAGAAAATTAATCAAATATCATCACACTTCTCCTCTTTAACACCGAGTACCAGAAGACAGTGAAGTAATACCCACAAAATTGGAGGGGAAATTATTGTGATCCAAGAATCCTATACCCAGCTAAGCTATTTGTCATATGCCGTTCAACAGAAAGTATTCTCACACATTCTTCATTTTTCAAGGACCCAGAAAATATACTATTCATATACACTTTGTAGAAGAATATTACTCAGAGAAGCACTCTAGCCAACCTCCTAATGACTTAACTTAAAGAACTCTTGAAAATGCTATGATAAAATAAAAAGAAGTTAACAATGATCAAACAACACAGAATTTAATTTAAATGACTTATAATTTAAAACAATTTTTTAAACAAAACTTTCTTACTTAATTACTGAAAAGTTTTATGAGGAAAAGAAACTAGGACTCATCACTCCCTGGCTAAGCATTTTTAAGTGAAGTTCTCTCTTGGCAAGTAACACCTACTCACTTGAGAAACTTTCATCCCAAAGAAGAGGTGGGAAGAAATCAGCCCTCAGGTGTTTAGGCTGCACATTGTGATCAACTTGTCTTAGTGACTCAAGCCAAGTAATAAACAAAGAGTGAACCTGACTGTCTGTGCAGGACCCAACTTGATGGGGAATTAAGGGAATTCAAAAACAACCATCCAACATTACATGGTTTGGGCCTTTGTTTTTCCGAACACTATAATTTTTCATAATCTTTGCCTTGAATTTTCTGTTACTGGATGTATCTCTTCCTGTGGATTCTTTTGAAAGTTTCTCTTCATGTCACCCTGAGGGTCAGGCTTACTCTAGAAGTGCAATAAAAAGAATGCGAGACCTAGTGGAGGTGCCTGGATTCTAGTCCAGCTCTGCCAGCTAGGAAAGTGATCCTGAGGCTAGTGATCAAAACATTCTTTCTGAGCCTTCCTGTCCTTACTGTTACTCCTCACTTACCTTAGACAGGGTTGAAAAATGAATGGACTCAAAAATGCTTTGAACATTCTCAGATGCTCTTGTAAAGGTAAAGGTAAAATACTATCTTTATTCTTCTACTTTGAAATCACCATTATTCAATCAGTCTTGATTGCTAAGCACCTCAATTTTTTCCCTCCCCCCTCCTGCCCCCAGTTTGCTTTTAAGATTAGTATCAGTCAGTTCCACTGTATGTAATGTTAAGAATAAAGTGCCTCAAGAGTGCGGAATCTCAGAGGGAAGTTGGGGGAGGGTAGGTGGGTGAGTGGTAATCGACCAAAGACCTCGTATGCTTATATGCATAACCCATGGGTGCAGATAGAGGGATGGTGAGGGCAGGGGAGGCTGAAGTGGGCTGATGGGGCAAAAGGGAGGCATTTGTAATACTTTTAATGAAGATTAAAAAACACACACAAAACAAAAAATAAACTGCAAAAAAATAAAAAGAGTAAAGTGCCTCAGAAGATAGCTGATTGTCTTTCATTTGTATGTTTTTATAAGGACAGGAGCATGTCAAGGGGCCCCAAGGGCCAACCTGAAAGAATGCCAAGTAGCAAAAGATAGAACAATTTGAGTGACATCATGATGCGGGATTTTTGGACTGGAGCACACGGTGCTACCCTGGGCAGGATGGCTTTTCTTGGCTCTTTGTCCGTTGGAGTTGAAGAATGAAACCACAGACGGAAGCTGTACAGCAAAGGAGGAAATTTATTGAAGAACAGGCACAGACTCCCACGTGGGGAGGGGGAAAGAGTCCCATCCAGTTCCTTTTTTCAGTTTATAAAGGCTGTGGGTTTTCTCGCCTCAATATCCCCTTTGATTGGTCACTATCCCTTTCTGATTTGGTCACTAAAGTAACTCCTGAGCTCAAAGGTCAAACCCAAATGGGACAGGTGAGGCCTTCCTCCCTCATTGTTCTCCTATTCCCTCTGGGCTTTCTTCCTCCTTCTTTATTTTGTAAATATAGACCTTTTACTACTCCCAGTTCCCTTATCTTTTGGAAATATAACTGCTGCCTCTTCCAACTTCCCTTGACTTATGGAAATGTAATCTTTTGTAACTCTGTAGCCATGTGTTTTTTTCCACGGACCCCCCCTTAACTTTAAAAGTTCCCTAAACCTGCCTGTTTCACACCCAAAAATTCCTATTTCAAAAATTAATAACATAGTGTTGGATTATAACTCAAAGTAAAAATTAGTATAAGTCCCCACAGATATAAATGAAAAAATGAATGAATGAATGAATGAGGAAGAAGAAACAAATCTTCCTGACAGAAGAATTCCATTTAGTACACTCACCAGCTTAGTCTCCACTCCCTCATGACCCACATCCCATCCCCCTCCACTTTTTTGAGAATAGGCTAAATTTAGTGATTTGCTTCCAAAGAATAGATTAAAGAAAGGGAGAAATAGTAACTTTATAGTGAAAAACCTGGCAAACTCGGTGTTAACCGAATGATGAAGGTGAACTTCACCAGAGATGCCTTGTAATGTCACCCACCCCTGGCATGATAAGAAGGGCACCTCAGCTCAGAGGTGTTCTTTCCAAAAGCCCGCAATGGCACTCTGATTGTGAGGAAAACATCAGATAATCCTAATTTGAGGGACCGTCTACAAACTCTCACCACTACTCCTCAGAACTGTCACAGTCATCAAAAAAACAAGGAAAATCTGAGAAACTGTCACAGCCAGAGGACCCTGAAGAGACAAGATGATTAAACATAATATGGTATATCTAGATGAAATGGGGGGAAAAAATGGAAATCTGAAATGGAAAAAAAAAAAACCTTAAGGGAAAACTAATGAAATCCAAATAAAAGTGGAGTTTAATCCATAATAATAAAAGCACAATATGCTAATTAGACCGAAGTCCTTCTGGACAACCTTCTAGATGAACGGGGGGGGGGGGGGGGGTCCCCAGATGCCAGATGGAAGCCAGTACCGACAGCTGTGGGAAGAAAGGCCCACTCTTGCATGAATTTCGTGCTTCTGAGAAGGCTAAAAAGGGCTAATTGAAAGGTAGTCCTGATGTTTTGGGGGAATGACCTTCAGCTGAGGCATTGCCTGCTTCACCAAAACTGGATTTGCAAAACAAGCCGGGAGTGCTGCCCTGGGTAGATTGTTAGCTGACTCTGCAACCTTGGAACACCTGGGAGAAGGGACTGTGGAGTTGCACTTCCTCCAGGGCCTCAAGGGAGGGAGCATATTGGCATTACAATGAACTCGAAGGGCAGTTATAAGGCAAGATTCCTGCGTGTTACCTCACTCTGATTTGGAACATTCCCAGAGTCTGCACATGATTAAAACTGTGATTTCTCCACTTCTTCAAAGCATCACTTAGTTTTTTTGGTCTTTCTGCAACACTTTGGGCCTCTAGTTAATAATAATGGGCCAGTGTTGGTTCCTTAGTTGTCATAAATATACTAGAATAGTAAAAGATGTTAACAGTAGGAGAAGCTGGGTGAGAGGTTTATGGGCACTCTGTATTATTTTTGTAATTTTTCTGTAGATCTAAAATTATTCAAAAATTAAAACTGTTGTTTAAAAAAGTTATCATAGAAAGTGGGGAAAAAGGTAATTCTTTGGAGGAAGCCATATATTATAAAATATACTTTTAAATAAATTATACTCCCTTGAAAATGGTCCTACCAAGAGGCATGAGAGTAATCATGGGATGCCCTGGGAAAGGATCCCTTCATTTTGTAAATTGTGTTCTAGGGTAGAACATATTAGCATTTGGTCTAAAAACTCCATGCTAAGCATTTGTGAGAAAATTATTCAAATGTTCACAGAAGCAACATAAGGGCTTGCCTGTCCTTGCCTGCGGCTTTATTCATCTGGCTCTGTTTTCCCCTAGAAGCTGCTGATGTGACATCTAAAGGAACATTTTCCCACTGATTTCTCAGATTAGCCTGGGGCCTCTAAGAACCAGCAGGGCGAGCCTCCAGTGGAGCTCCCAATTTGGGGAGAGCTGGCAGGGGGTGATTATGCAGACGGAGTTGTCTGCATTTTCCCTCCCTCCGCTTGGCAGAACAAGTACAAAGTTCTGAAGATAAAGGCTTCCATTAATACCAAACCCATGAAAGTCCAAGAGGTTTCTTGATGATGGTTGGGTCATCACCACCATTTCTCTTTTTCTTCCTTCCTTCTTTTCTTTTTTTTAAAAAATGTGTTTATGAATCAAAGTCGGGATTTTGGCTTCCCTGGGCTATTTTCTAGTTTCTATCTTCTAGGAGTGCAGCCAAGATTCACATGCAGCTTTAATGGTTTCCAAGAAGGAGTAGAAGCAAATGCCTTAATCCCTGGCAGCTCCTTTTCCAGCTTTCAAGGATGGGAGGGAAATGGGGAAACAATAGAAACTGTCTTTTCCTCCTGTGTCACATATTGTCTTGTACTTTACAGACATCTACTGTCTCCACAGCTCCAAGAGCTTCCTCCACTGCACTCCAGGGACCCACACCCACTCTTACCCAGACCTCGTCGTCCTCGCTGCTCCACTTCCTTCACTAACGCGCTCTGTGGCCACCGTCTCCTTCTTCTTTGTTCGTTTATTCATTCAAAGCCATTGAACAAGTCCTTTTAGGCTGAATGGCAGGTGCAGGGTGTAGAGTCAAGTGCTCCTGGGATTTACAGTCTCTTGGAGATACGGCTGAGTTTTGGGCACACGGAGGTGAGATATGTTAGAAAGATGACTGGAGAAGGACTTCTTTTGGGGAGGTGATTTGCATACTTCTACTTCGGCCCTGTGGGCTGAAAGTAGGGGTAAGGTATTCAGATGGAAGGAGCCAAAGTCCTAAGGCCCTGAGGCAGAAATGAGCTAAAGTACTCCCCTCTGGAAGGCTGAGGTCAAAGAATGGAATGGAAGGAGAAAGGCCAGAGAGATAAGCAGGGCCCCACCGCAGGGTCCCCGTCTGTCCTAATA
The DNA here is from genome assembly GCA_004026665.1 of Murina feae. Lineage (NCBI taxonomy): Eukaryota > Metazoa > Chordata > Mammalia > Chiroptera > Vespertilionidae > Murina > Murina feae. The sequence continues at coordinate 12,897 of PVJC01044077.1, forward strand.
AGGGGTTTTCAGTTTCTTGTCATGGGAAGCCATTAGAGGTGCAAGCAGGGGAGTGATGTGATGGCTCCCTTTTCTTTGGAGGGAGTAGCTTTCCCTACAAATACATTACTCAAATTCACCACTTGTGTATATTTTACCCTGATTCGTTTTCTCTCCCATCTTGTAAAACACAAATATCAGCAACAAACCTCTCCCCGAACTCCCCTTTCCCTTCCAACCTCACACCTTCGGGCAGCTGCTCCACAAGGCAACGTGGGGAAGGTACTTCCCTATCAAGCTCACCTGAGAACAGAGCTCACTGGCCAGAAGGGGTGGAGTCACTGCAAGCCTGAAGAATGTTGGGCTACTTAGTCCCCTTAACAACAGGGTGGTCTCTTGTTGCTTTTGGCTCCCTTGCATTCGCCTGCATGGCCCACTGCTGGGCGGACCCCACACGTGAAGGGCTGATGGACTGCAGCTGGAAACACAAACGAAGCCGGCCCGATGCTGGATCAGACTGCTTCAGCATGGAACAGAAACTTAGACGCTGTTTCCTATTTTAGCTCTTTTAAAAGCAAAATGGGACTTCTCCGGCAGGACCGAGGGAAATGGGACTTTGGGGTTTAATTCCATAGCAATGAAAATCACTCATTCTCCTGTGCACATCTCAGAAAATTCTTTTTCTTGGACTGTCCCCTCCCAGGAGCAACAGGTGGGGATGAGGACCTCTCTCCGCTTGTAACAACAGTATTACAGGTGATTTAATTCTCTTTAGTATTCATACAATTTTTTCTCCATGACGAATATGTAGTATTTGTATACTAGAGGCCCAATGCATGAAATTCGTGCAAGGGCCTTGGCCCTGGCCCCGGCCCCCGCCCCCGCCTGCCACCGCAGGCCTCTGCCGCCTCTGCCTTGGCCAGCCGCTGCTGCTTTGTCGGGAAGGAAGGAAGTCTGGGAGGACATCTGGTCTAATTAGCATATTATACTTTTATTATTATAGATAAAGGAAGCATCTTGAGGCACCCCTGTGTTGGCTGGGGCACCGATCCTAAGTTGCTTCTCTTACCAGTTTCCTAGTATGCTTCCTACCCGTTCAAGGTATTGCTGGATTCTGACCTCAGGACTTCTTGTTCCCAGCGCAAGATTCTCTTTGTCCTCAGACCAGATTCCAAACAGTCTTTTGGCTTTGCCACTTGTTTCTTTATTCTAGTATAATGTGGGCTCTCCCTCTGGCCACAGTGCTGTTGGCCACCCTGTGTAATAGAGAAAACATGCTGGAAGAGAGAAAGGTACTCTTTCCTCTGATCTATCATTTCACTTTGTGGAATATTTTAGGACTAAAAAATATATTTTTATTGATTTTAGAAAGGAAGAGAGAGAGAGAGA